>VWZZ01004271.1:41795-81530 GCA_013399095.1 Psophia crepitans | reverse complement strand
AAAAACTTCTTCACGGAAAGAGTAGTGAGGCATTGGAACAGACTGCCCAGAGAAGTGATTGAGTCACAGTCCCTGGAGACATTCAAAAACCGGATAGACGTGGCACTCCAGGACATGGTCTAGTAGGCATGGTGGTGTTAGGTTGACAGTTGGACTTAATAATCTTGGAGGTCCTTTCCAAACTTAGGGATTCTATGAGTAACACTAAAGCTGCAACACTGGATGTATTCTAGAAGTAATAAAGTTTCTAAATATTATTATCCACCCCATTCTTTTAGTGTATTGTTCTGTGACAGAAAGGTGATGGTTTCACTTGTTACCATCTTCTCTATGGCTCTTGTTTAATTTCCTTCTGTTCCCAACTTTTTGCTACCTTTTTTGATGGTATAGGCAGTAAATAAAAAACCTGAGCCTGTATCCTGCAAGCCAAAAGTCTATTTAAAATATATGAAAAAGTTTGGTTTTCCTGATTTTTAATTTTTTCTGCTGAATAGGATGTGAGATAAAACCTATATACGTAATACACTGTTTCAGGTCTGTTTTGTTGGCTGGTGTTTTTATTGAAATAAAACTAATAAGAGGGAGTAGAAATCAGCGTTAATTATATGGTTGAGGTCTTAAGGGGAAAAAAAAATCTGATGGTCTAATTTTAAATGCCTGCATCACAGCTGCTGGGAATTGTGTTCGGTTGTCCATTAAGGTAAATGTTACTGATTGTCTGAGTATTAAAAAGAGTCTGCTCCTTTCTTACAGAAAAAGTGGAGATAAACAGCATTATCTGAGTATATCTTCTTTAATATTTATTATTGAATAAAAAAATCTTGCTTTTGTTAAGCATAACATCTTTCTTAGACAGAAACAACATATCCTACCTTTGCTGTTCCATTTTCTCTGCTATTGTGTATATACTTTTTAGCTCTTTGTACCCTCTGGCTTTTTAAAATTAAAATAGAAAATTGTGATCATATACACTGTTATATCAATAATCTCTCTGCAAATGAGCTTTTCATTACCTCTTTTGCTGGACAGTCTGTCCTTGTGCTCAGTTTGTGTCACCCTGTGTTTTTTTTATCCCATTGTACTCTTTGAACAGTTTCTTGATATCTACTGTCTCCGTAACACCAGGTTGAACACTTTCTATTTATCAACATTTTCTAATATCCTTTTTTATGCTAGATCTTATAGGTATTCTTTTAGGTTGTAGGTGCTTACAGAATATTCTTTATATATAAAACTAAGCCAAATTTTCCTGGCTTCAGGTTTTGTAACAAATTGACACTGGCTTTTTTAACTGTTGCTGGAACACAAGTGAATTTTGTATGCAGGTTGTAGGTTGGCATTTTAGAGATGTGCAAAATGAAAAGCTTCTTTATTACCCAGGCTTGGCCAAGGTATACTTGTGTTTGCAGTTGTAAATACCACAGTCTTGTAGTGGTTTTTAGTCTGTCTCATCACTATGCAGAAGTGAATTGAATGTTTTCAATAGGAGTGTCTATCAAACCACGTCAGAAAGAAGTGGTGTCCTTTTCTTGGGACCAGAGAAGCCTCTACATACCCATAATTTTTGCTCTGGATTTACCAAACTGTTGTCATGGTGTGAGAGGAGGCGGTGTTGGACATTGGTGGCTCCGGTTGAGTAAGGTGGTGGAGAGCCCACCATCACCCACCTACACTGATCTAGTCCTCTCTGAGACGTGGCAACTTCATCACTGAGCTGTCTGGAAGATGAACACAAGTATGTGTCACGTTCCAGCAAGCAACCTGTAAGTTGTGATTATTAGTACTTTCCCCTTTGCAAATATATGTTCTATAGTACTCTGCTGAGCTGAGATTTAGACAGATAGAAAAGTGTGCTTCTTGTGAAGGTTATAGCTTGGATGCTGCAGCACACCAAGGTGTGTCCCACTGAATACACCGTCTAGGAAGGTGAGAAATTTTTAAGTTTTGTGAGACGTTAAAGAGGACACAAATTAGTATAGCTGTTGCCATAGCAAGATCCCATGGACAAAACATCACACCATCTTGTTTTAACTGACTGTAACTTTTAAGTTTCCCTTTAACTGGTGATATTTTAGCCATACAAATACTAGCTGTGCCGCAATAGTTAGTATTTCATTTTGAAAACAGAATGCTGTTTATGACAAAGTACCAAACTTTGACACTTACAAAGCCATGACTATGTTGTTGGCTGAAGAGCAGGTCTAAAATCCTGTATGTTATCTCTGCACTGCTTGCAGTCTGGTGATTTTAGTTAGCTGTGATTCTGTACCTATAACTGTCTAACAAGAACTGGTGTGCTAGCAAATTCAGGTTTTGTTGTGATTTTTCTTTGGCTGCCTATATGACTCCTACTACCTTAAACCCATTACATACATACAAAACAATTTTCATTTTAACTCCAAAAGAAAGGAGAAAAATAACTTGTCTTACAATTGTTTTTTCTCCTCAGTATTAAAAAAGTCAACTCCTTGTAGCAGGAAGTTATCAGGTACTTGGTATAAGGTATTGGAGGTAAATCAACACACAATGCAAAGGTGTTATTACAAACAACTGAATAATGAATAATTACATCTGTAACTTTCACAGAATCGTAGAATATCCTGAGTTGGAAGGCACCCAGAAGGATCACTGATTCCAACTCCTGGCTCCACACAGGACCAGCCCAATCAGAGCAGATGACTGAGAGCCTTGTCCAGATGCTGCTTGAACTCAGCCAAGCTCAGTGCTGTGATCACTGCCCTGAGGAGCCTGTTCCAGGGCCCCACCACCCTCTGGGTGAAGAACCTTTTCCTGATCTCCAACCTAACCCTCCCCTGTGCAGCTCCATGCTGTTTCCTCTGGTTCTGTCACTGGTCACTGAGGGATGAGATCAGCGCTTGCCCCTTTGCTCCCCCTTGGAAGGAAGCTGTAGGCCACCATGAGCTCTGCCCTCAGCCTTCTCTTCTCCAGGCTGAACAAGCCCAGGGACTTCAGCCTCTCCTCATACATCTAACTTTGAATAAGTATTTCTTCACCTAATGGCAGTCCAAAGTGTTACCACTTATATTAGATTCTCCCATATAAAAAGAACTTTTTATTTTCCCTTAATTTGAAAACATATGTCTTTATACTGCATTTATATCATTATTTTTCTATATTTAATATGCATTTGTCATATACTTATGTAAATAAAAGCTTCTACTCCAAAACAGGGTGTTTGGTAGCAATGACTAATTGCATTGGAGCTGAACATAAAGTGGCAACTCTCTTTCAGAAATCAGGGTGATAGAAATATTTTAAAAATGCATTTAAAGAAACAAAAACCTTTGTCCTAAAGCCTGGTGTATTTTTACTGGAAAAAAAAGTGCCAAATCTATAGAGAACTCTTAAAAACTTCATGTTTACTTTGCAATTTAAAATTGGCAGTTTAACCTGTCCACATTGATTGATTTTAATTTTTGTCAATTATCCCTAGTTATACTCTTTCTTGTTAAACGCCTACTATGTATCTTAGATATCTCAGATTTCCCAAAGAGCAATATCCTAGAGTTCTTGTAAGTCACCAAACTAAAAGAGAGGATACTTCAGGCCAAGAGGGGATGGAGTAGGCAGATAGTGAAAGCAGACCTAGGAAAAGGTTCTGTTTCTTCTGTTTGGGAGACAGGAAAATTATTATATGTCTTTTGAAATTAAAGCTTATGTGTGAACCCATGAAACATTCCAGACTTCTTCTGGCTATATTATTTAAAAGATAATGTTTTTGGGACAGACAGTATGGTGCGTTTGCATAGTCGTACCATTTCTATAACACCTTGATGACCTGATGTACACAGCCTATTTGCAACCTCTGCCACATTTATGAAAGTAGTTCTGTCTCTTTCTTTGATCGTTAAGGTCTGTTGTTTCATTCACATTTGGGCATCCATTTGTCTTTAGTTTTCTTCATACTCATAATTTTCTGTTTTATATGTGCCCTGGATTTTTGCAGTGGGTTAATTTACCTTCATCTCCATATTTCATCTCGATATTGTGGCTTGGTGAAAGTGTACCTACTGAGAAGCATTCCCAGTTTTTTAAGGAAAATGCATTTATGGCAGCTTATTTTAGGAGAAAAAAACTTCATCTTTTCTTATTCTGATCATCCTGAAAGTGCCATATTCCTATTTACTAAATCCAGTCTGGGGAAATTAATTAGGTAGCCCTTAATAGAACAAATTATGGTGTTTATGTAGGTTTGGCTTCATTCTTAGCAAACGTGTTTATTTTTGTGCAAATGCTCCTACTTGTTTACTGAAGTGAGGAATTGTGAAACATGCAGACACAGAAATAGAGAAATAGAAATGCAGACACAGAAATAGAAAACTGTAGGAGAGGTCACTGCACACCGTGTTGCTGGAAACTCTGCTCTACCTGCTACAGAATGGGATGTGCCATTGGGCAGAGCTAGTCTGAAGTTAGTGTTGATGACAGTCTGAATTAATGCCCCACCTTTGCCATATTGTTGTTTCCCGAAGATTTAGTAATTCTGTGATGAATCTCACTGGATCATTTTTAATTTTACATATCGTTTGCTGTTGAAGAATTGTTTCATACGTGTATAGTGAAAGGTGCAAGTCCTCAAGGAGCTCTGCATTGGTGTCTTGGGACAAACATGTTTTTTCCAATAGAACTAAAAAGAAAACATATATATATATATATTTAAACAGCTATCTAAGGGCTTGAGGACAGATTGGGATGGTTGCAGCTACTCTGTTATATTCCTTGAGGTCTCATAAGCACAGTACATACTTTTTTTTTTCCTTTGTGTCATTTCTTCTCAATGATCTCGTTAGAAATCTGCAGCATTTTTGAAAGGAAAAAAAAGAGAGAATATTTTATATTAGAGCAGAATATATAATTACCATATTAATAGAATATGGGTGGATGAAAAGCGTGAAAGTTGCTCTGAGATGCCAGCAGTATTCCTTAAGTAAATCTCTGCAAAAATAATGACACTATCACCAAAGAAACATAGGTATCTTGTGAACAAAGTGGTGGAAATCTGACAGATTCACTGTATATTGTAACATTTCTTTCCGTCTTGATAATCTGTATTTTGAACACAAGATTATCCTGTGTAGATACAGCAGTAGTAAATGTGAGAAAGGTAATGCACCAGAAAAATAGTAGCTTTGTGTTGTGTCATGTTCGCATGACGCAAGATCTACAGGTAAACCAAACTAAGGTTATTCTGTGGAAACAATAAAGGCTCAAGACATATTTTATGGTTTGACCTCAAAGATTATTTTGCAATTTCCGTTCCCAGTACTTAGCCAATCAGTTGTCTGCCAGAATTGGCAACACAGATTTTAAATGACATTCAGGTGATCCTGGGCTAGGAAACTGGTCCCACTGAGCTTTCAGGATTATGGGCCAAATTGACCAAGCTACTTAAAGATTTTTGGTAAGGAATTTACAGGTTCCATCTTAATCTTCACAACCCATTTGACATTATTTGCTCCTGAAGCTGCCCTACCTACAGCTAACACACATCTTGGTCTTCCCACAGGGCACTGTGTCACAACATTTGGAAAGAGTAGCTCCCAAATACATGATATGGCAGGGCAGTGTTTCAGTGGAGCAAAGACCATCTCTCACAATGCAAAACATGTCTCCTAAGCTAGTCTTTGTCCATTTCTAGAACATGAATGAAGGAAGTCAGCAGAAATCTACCTCTAGGGCAATTTCCAGCTGCCTTACATAAATGTCAATGCTTTTGCTTTCTGCTTGCCAAATCCACGTGTCTCAGAACCATTTGTTTCCAAACATTGTCTTTGATAATAACACAAAGTCTTCAAGTTCACTTGTTAATAGGAACCTCAAAATTTTTTCTCAGTTTTATGCATGACCTGGGAGCTAAATTCTGTTTGAGCACTTTGTATATATCAGATTATCCTCACAGTGCTCAGTGAAGCGACATCAGATTTATGGCATCATTACTGAATGGTAATTTCGTCTATGGCCACCAAGAATGCAATGTGTCATGAAACAAAGCCAGTAGGGAGATTCTCTAGAATCCATCTCTGGTTGAAGCAGAAATTCATGTAGAAGGAGGCAAACGCCCAGTGTAGTTTACGGTCTTTCTAAAATATTTTTAGTTTGGGTCATATTTACTGTCTTAATTTCCAAGTAGCACATTTATTGGGAAAATAATATGCACACATATTTACAAATAAATTGTTCTGTCCTTTGTATGTGCTTGATACTGTAACAGCAGCTGCTAGGTAAAATATCCTGGCTTTCTAGTGATGTTAACCACAGGAACGATACAACCTTCTGTTCTCTGTTCCAAGGTAAATCCTGTTCTTCCAGTAGGGAAATACTTGTACTGAAATAGATCTACTAGTGCACAGAATAATCAGTAACATCACCCTCTATTTCAGTATAATTATACCATCTTTAGGGCTTTTTGCTTATTGGTAGAAAAGCACAGTTAGAACCCTAAATTAAATAATTACTTGCATCCTGGTACAACTTCCAAATGTAGATGAAACCTTGAAAGTTTAAGAGGCTGTTCACACTAATTTCCATGTCATTGTAAACAAACATGTAAGGCAAAGACAATTATTTGCCTTTTCATGCTTTATTGCACCAGTTAAATGAAAGAACGTGGAAGCTTTTTGAGTGAACATTTGTCATTTGAAGAACTTTGCGTACCATACTGTGGTTACTAGGTAATGAAGGGAGAACAGTGAATCAGATTTTTTCCTCATTCAGTACCTTCGAAGTACATGAATAGTCAGGATGTTTCCGAACCAAAATTTTCCAGTAGATTCCATTTCAAGACTGTTTGCTGTCATCTTTTAGCCAATACCTAAAGATTTTCCTGTCTCCTTTTTGAAATATTCTAAACCAACAAAGTAGATGATATTCAGACTTAATAGTCTCAAGGTCTAGTTTTATTTTTTCCTGCAGATTTGAAAGAAAATCTTGTGAAGTCACAAACTTCAACAATGTAGTATTGCACCATTAGTTTATTGAAGTTCCCGTGCTCTGTTTAGAATCATAGAATATCCCGAGTTGGAAGGGACTCATAAGGATCATCAAGTCCAACTCCTGGCTCCACACAGGACAAGCCCAATTGGAGCAGATGACTGAGCACATCGTCCAGACACTTCTTGAACTCAGCCAAGCTCGTGCTGTGATCACCTCCCTGGGGAGCCTGTGCCAGTGCCCCACCACACTCTTAGTGAAGAACCTTTTCCTGATCTCCAACCTAACCCTCCCCTGTTGTAGCTTCATGCCATTCCCATGGGTTCTGTTGCTGGCAGGAATGATTTCATAATGATTCAGCATTTTAAATTACCAGTACATATGGTTTTTTCCAACACACAGACATTCACCTAAATGCATATAAACAAATTCAGGTGACAGTTATGCAAGTCCAATACTTTTTATTAGGATTCTCAAGTAATTTATGGCATGTACTCTCTGAACCTGAAGTCCTTCACGAATGATTCGTTGGCTGTAAGACAGCGTCACCAACCTGAGCTATCACACTGCATGGAATTGCTTTTTTGTTCTTAAGAAAAGGGTTTTCTTGTTAAGTGGGTGGGAAGTACGCACTCCATGTCCTTTTTCTGGAGAGTGAATACCCATTTTAGGGGAGAGCTGGATGACATCTTAAAGCAGGTTTCTGAACTGGAAAAAGATAAGCAAAGTGTCAGCTGAGGATAGTGGTATCTTCTTTTGTCAAGTTTATAATGACAACTCTGAAAACAATTTAGGACATCTCCTGCTTTGCTTATTGTAATAGAATAAAAGAGTGGCTGTGTGGCTGTTTTTCCTGTAATCTAGTGTGGCTAGTGAGCTTTCCCCCCAAGTCTGCAAACTGATTCCCTTGTCTTTATGAATCTGGGCCTAGAAGAAAGTGTGTTACTGCCTTGTGTCCTGTGAAATGTTTAGGCAGTGCCTGTATAAACTTTCTCTGAAGCAGTGTTATTATGTGTAGGCATACAACCACAAAAAAACCCCAAAACCCAAAAAACCCAAAAGCCATACTTGAACTCTCTCTCTCTCTCTCTGGCTGATGTTTCTTTTATGGCATTTTTCTTTAGTGACCTTCTGCTGCCACCTGCCTCTGAAGGATTTCCATAAAATCTGCGACTGAAAAATGAAGCTCAGAAGAACACCCTTCAGTGTGTCCAGAGCTGGCAGTGAAGATTTGCTGTTCAGTCTTTTAAACTTTGCACAACAGAAAAATAAATGTTGCGCCTGTGGATTACAGAATTTATACCTATATCGGAGATGAAATGTTAATTATGATGTGATGGAATGACTACACAACATGGGTTAGAGTTTTGCGTGGCTGTTTTTCTGTGAATCTGTACAAACTGTGACATGCAGCTGTGGAAGTAGTTAACCCAGCAGATATTAGTGTTTAAAAGCTGAAGTTAATGTCTCCATTGTAATGGAGGCTGCATTGTATATGAAAGGCTGATCGATCAAGACTTGTCTGTAGCAGGTGTAAAGTACTTCTAGTCTAACCTTGCATTTCATACAGACAGAAACAATTGTGCAGAAGTGGTGAGGAGCAAAGCAGTGATGAATTAGCACAGGGCAGCGTGCGTGTCTGTCTACCTCAGGTATTTAAGTCCCCTGCGCTGTGGTAGGCAATGTTTTCTTTGTCACTTACTAATCTGCCTTTGCAACACTTGCTTTGTGCTTGACTACGCAGAGAAATTATTTCTGCAAGACTCATTATGGGTATAATTACAGGCACATTAGTTCAGCAATAAGATGGTTACTACAAAGAGTTAGTGGATTTGATTTCCTTTGTGCTAGGTAGACGTTCAGGGACAACATAGATGATACAAAGAGATTTTTGTAGTTATGTGAAAAAATGCCCCAGTACAGCAGCACTGAAAGTTAGTGCTTCTTAAGTGATGAGATAATAAGACTGAGCAATGTGGTATGAAGTGGATGTGTGCAGACCCCCACGCAGCTCTTGAGGATGGTTTGTTAACCGGTCAATGGGTTAACGTGCCTGAGAGGTGCTGCCACAACTTCCTCAAGGTCAGCTGGCTGTACTGTATAGAAATACAACATATAGACAGAAAATTGAGCTCTTGCAATCTTGGTTTAATGGCAGAATCACTGGGTTTCACAAAACATTGGATCACACTGGTATATCTTTTACCAGGTCCTGAACACATTTTGCTTGTGGGCATCCTAAATAACATACCTAAGAATTTTCTGGAAGTAATTGGGTGATGAATTCTATTTCTCCTGCTGCTCTGTACAACATCCAGATCAACCTGTCTACATTTTTTTTTCTTATATTTTTGTTGTTTTTGTTGGGCACAGTATTCAGCAGCAAGTAATAAGGTTTTTGTAGTTTGATGTTTTGAATGACTTTATAATTATAACCTTAACACTTAATGCCTGACTGTAACCTGGGGTGTATGAACATAAGTTCATACAACTGTAATACATTAGTATGTGTGATGTTTGTATGAGATTGAGGTCAGGCTAATAAAAAAATAAAAGACACAATGTTTTATATGAGTGCAGAACATCACAGTAATGACAGTCGAAAGTGTCTTTCTCTTGAATGAGGCAATCTCTGCCTCAGTGTAAGTTCTAGCTCTTGTGTGATTGTCAAAATTTGCCACATGGCTTTTTGAACAGATACTTCCCTATAGTCTATATTTTCGCATGGCTGAGAGCATCTGCCTGAACCTATTAACACAGTTAGAAGTGCACATTTCAACACAGTTGTGTATTCCAAGTTTCATTAAAAACTGGATAAATGCTTTAAATAAGTGTCACCTGGTGATGCAAGAAGCTGTGATGAAAGCATAAGGGAGCCCCACGACCAGCTTAGCAATTTTGTCATACCAGGACCTGTACCGTCCAGAGGATACCCTAGTACAGCCACTTGCTGCAAGATCTGCAGCTGTGTAGCCATATGCACCTTTCTTACAGTTTATGTTTTACTCTTTCTATCACTCTGATGAAGACCTATCATTGCTTAGCCTATGCACTGAATTTTTCTGTCCCCACAGTAACTTTATAGAGGTTTGCCTCCCATTTTCTGATCACAGTGTAATTTTTTTTTTCCATGTGTTTCTCATCTCACTTACTCAAACAGCTGCCTGTCCTACCTCCTCCACTCCCACCACCTCCGATACCCTTTTAGACTGAAGTGTCTGCAATCATCTTCACCCATTGCCCTTCTTGTTTTGACTCCACCTGTGTGAGGCTCATTATTTCTCCTTTTCTCTCACTGCGTCATGTTCAGGAGGTTGCTCCCAGATCTTGCACCTTTCCTGCCTTTGCCTCATCTTTCTTTGTTTTATCATGTTTCTATCCATCTGACAAATCTGCTGCTCAGGATGACCTGAACCTTATCAGCCTGCAAATCATTTTCTTGCTCAGATATCTCTGTCCTGCATCTTATAATGACTTCTTCAATGACTAAAAAGTTCTTGTCTGCAGAATGACCAGCCATTCCAGATAATCTGGGGTGAAGGCAAAATCATGTAGTCACACGTGTTGCGAGAGCAACTGGCCTAACCATTGCAGCAGTATGGTGATTTCGGAGGCCTTTGTCACAGATGAGCCATTTATTGCTGGGTGTAGGGCTTGTCACAAATGCAGCAACAGAAGAAAATTAAAGGAAATAGTGGCAGATGCTGTACATGGCCCACTTTTTAGAAGCCGCTGCTTCAGATGCAACAAGCAGATGCTGAAACTTTTTTATATGAGAATGACAGAGGATTAACTAAGTGTAACCTTTGCTCAGCCCAGGCCATCAAGTTAATATATTTTCCGGCACTTGGTCTGCTAGCAATTTCTTCTAGATTTGAAGAAATCCATGCAATGGTCTTTGATCTTTGCAGATCAATGTGTAACTACCTCCCTCACCTGCGCCACCCCCCCATCCCCCCCGCCTTTGGAAGAGGGTAAATAAATTCCTTCAGAGTCCTGTCCTTCTACTGAGGCCTACAAAGAGATCCATTTTGCAGTTGGTTTAGAGAATGCTGATCCTTAATGGAAAAAAGGGGAATATCGGGAACACAGTAACTTATTTCCTTTGGGGGGGGGGTGGGGGGGGGAGGTGAGAGAAGGTGGGGAGCAGGGAAAGGATGTTAATTCTAGCTTTTTTGGATATCTACCAATCAAGCTTCACTTAGATTCTTACTAGAGACTCTTAGTTCCATGGCTTTTGACTCTGTCAGCTTCACTGTTCTCAGCTTCCCTTGTTTTATTCCCAGATTAAACCACTGTACAAGTGTCAGTATGTCCTCCTATTTATGCTTAACAATGTTCTACAAAATATTTTCTTAAAGGTAGATTGAGATGTTTTCCCTGGAGATGCTATCTATGTTTTGTTATTGGGATTTCAATCCGTTCAGTTTAGTGTCTTATGGACAATTTTTTTGCTGTGTTTTCCCACATATGTAAGCCTTGACAAAGTAAGCTTTTGTCACCTTTATGCCTAAGAATATCGTGACTCCTCAGAACAGCTGAAAACAGGATAAAAATGGTGTCTTTCTATCTTTGTAGAAAAACCCTGTAAATGTAACTACAAAAGGGTAGTTTCAGTGGTTTTGTACACAAGTTTTGGTGGTTTAATAGAAAGAAAAATATCCCTTTCCCATTTAAAAGCTGTGGAGGAAGGAGGCTTAAAAATACAAAATGGGTTGTTCTCCATTTAATATCTGTACTTCTCAAAAGGCTATTTCCAGCCACCTCTTCTAGTTTTGTTCCCATTGAAATTCTACAGGGTTTTTTGTCCTCCCTGCCAATACAGTCTGACTGCCAGGCCAGACCATGAAATAGTGAGGCAAGGAGGGATTTCCTATAAAACCTACACGGAAGGGCTCTTTGTCTCCTGTGAGCATCCATTTGTATCAGTCATGCAGCGTGCTATTGAAATTGGTGGGATGAAAGCAAAGGTACTGGCAAGGGAATACCTGAAGCCTTTGTTTTCATGGATGGCCTGTTCCCACCAGACACTTTCCATTCAGCTGTAATGATATGAACATTGATAGCTCTTTGCCAGGAACTCACAAACCTCTGTTGTTTGACCTTCATTAACAGCATTAAATGTTTCCGAGACTGATACAGCCCCCTCTGGGCTATGTCACTGATTTTTTTAACATAGATACCAGTCTGAACCACTAGCGAACACATACAGATAGAAGTCTGATTCTTTCCATCCCATTTTCTACTCTTCAATCTGAGAGATGGATTGCCTAGGAACTTCTTAAAACCACAGGAGTGTCTTTCCTTAGCCCTCTGAACTGCACTCCAGGTTTGACATTGGGCTGATATTTTGCTGCCCCTAGATAAGAAAAATTGATGCGGGGAGTCTGGTTCCCTGTATTCCTCCTAGAGCTTGCTGTTAGTGCGATGAATGTGAACTTTACTTTACACCTTCAGCCTTATTTTATCTTTGCAAAACAATGCAACCTAGATAACAGCAATGTCAAAGCAAATTAATTCCCCAGATATTTTCTAATTCTGAACTTGCACAGAGTGCATTTGGGAGAGAACATAAGTGGGGAGTGTATCAAGGACTAATACTTATGTCTGTACAGTAGGATGTGCGGTTGCCATAGCAGCAATCAATGCGCTAAATAGGGAGCAACATAAACTGATTCAAAGGCAAAGACTGATTTAGGTCAGGGAATAACACTTTATAAAAAGAGAGACTTCTCTGTGACTTTTGATGGTTGTTTTGCTTTTGTGCGTGCACTTGCAACGCATACTGAGAAAAAGCCTGACTGCCACAAGTGTGTTAGGGCTCAAGAGCCCTTGAATACAATGAAGAACCAACCCACTTGCAGCACTCCTGGCTGCTTCAGTGTCAGCTGTAAAAAAGTGTAGGTAAGGCGACGAGATCTTGCTTGTTTTATGTTATTTATGGGTTCATTCCTTTCTAACTGATGAAAAAAACATTCCCAAGATGTTAAGTGCTGCCTTCTACTGTAAGTTGGATGAGCTCACACTGAAATGTTTGTTGCCCTGAACTGTGGGAGTGCCTGCTTGCCTCTTGGAAATATCAGTGTTATTTTTGGTAGGCATGCACATACATATGTGTGTGTGTATATATATGTACATATATTTTTAAGGCGATAATTTGCTTCTGGAAAAATTAAATTGAGTCACAGAGAAATCAAAATGGCACTGATTAAATAACCCCTCCCCCCACCTCTTTAAATAAGTCTAGGGATGTGAGTACTGAGTTGTTGATTGTTTTCAATTTTACTGTGACTTGTAGGGCGGGCGTTAGTTCTGGCTTCACGCTATTAAGCTCTTGTGAATGAACAGAAGGATGTTCAGTAGAAAAGACTGCAGTTCCCGAGGATTTGGCTGTGATGTGACAGCCACTGCATCATGATGTGAAGTTCTGGTGCCCATAATTCAAGGCAGAGGTCAATAAATGGGACTGCAGCAGTGATATGTGACTGGTTAAGGAATTAGGTAACCTCCTTTATAAGGAAACAATAAAGTCTATCCATTTAGATTATGAAAGGGAGGATTAAGAAGTGTCTTGGTCACTCTTTTAATTTACACGGGGAACAGAAACTTAATAAGAAGGACTCCTTAATGCAGTAACCAAAACTATAGCAGGAATTGATGGAACTTGAAGCTAGACAAATTCTGATTAAAACAGTTTGGACAATAATTAATCACAAGAATAATTTGTAAATTCCTCCATGAGATGCTCCATCATTGGAAAGTTATACCTCTAGACTCCTCTAGAACACATACTTCAGCTTAAGCCTTTGCTACAGAAATCAGGGTGGTAGGACTGGCATGATAGAATATGGTGGTAGGACTGGCATGGTAGAACCATGGCATGCTGTCTACAGAGCCTACCCATGTCCCCAGGATCTGCCTGTTCAAACTCTACAAAACCAAAGGCAACCAGGACTGCAAAATGGGCACATCCAGCAGTTCCCTGGGAACTCCTGTTGTAGACACATTTCTGGGATCTAGCCCTCTCAACTTAGCCTCTGCTCTAGGTGAAAAGAAGGACACCCATGATGATGATGTTTCTCTCTTTTATTTAAGCTAAGAACGTCTGCCCATTAAAGTTGAGGCTGCAGCTACTGACTTGGGCCATAATGGCTCAAGACCAGCTGACAAACAGCAGCAGTTTTAGGCCTGGTTGACCTGGCCTGGTATCAGACCACTCACCTGGTGTGCAAGCTTGCTCTCTATATCTTATTAACTACCCACACAACCATCGGTGCCACCCATTCTTTCTTTAGGAATTACCCCTCATTTCATTTTTATATCATGACATGACTCTGGTACACCTTTCCATGTATGCACTTAACAGCAATACAATAGAATATATTTTATTTATATATATATATTTATATATATTTACTAATATATAGTAATATATTTTTAAGTCAGCCAAATTATTTAGGACTATTCTTTTTGGCAGCCTGATTAGAGATTTGACCCAGAGAAAAAAATACAATGGTCTTAAGAAGAAAATAAAATAAAAGGCTGGTGGAGGTAAATGAAGCAGTAGAAAAACTAGAGCTGGGAGATTATATTCTCTTCACTGTTGTTTCCACCTACTTTTTCCCAGATTTAAACATTAGTACAGGAAGAATGAATGTTTTATGGTAAGTTACCTTCCTAAATTTAAATTGTACTGTGGAGCCAATTATTTACCTATATTTACTGATCTTAGAGCTAAGATACCACTAGATTGTCCTCCTGCACCTACCAATGTCATGCTTGTTCCTTTAGAATGAACATGTTCCCTATTCTAAAAAAATTCTGACACTTATATGCTCTTGACAGGTGAGGGAAATGGCTGTGGAGAGGTGGCTCCGGGCTCTGCAGTCTGTCAGTTTGGGGAACATAATCTCTTTTTTGGTCTACTCAGCATCCCTTCCCTAACTCCCTTTAAAAAAAGTATTCTTTTCCAGCAGCTTGGGGTAGAATGTTTGGAATTAGCATCCTCTGCCTGTGGTGGGATGGGTTTGGTAAGAGCTCTCACCGCTCTTGCCACTGTTTCCCATACCCTGTGCTTCAAACATTTTCCTTGCCTTTCCTGCCTCAAGTCACTCTCTCAAAACTGTTTATGAGAGCTATTAATAAAGAGGAGACACTGCACAACTGGCTCAGTGAACAATAGAAACACCTTTTCTGAGGATGATTTTACTCATGTTACGTAGCCTACAGGGATTGAATATTGGTTGCTCTTGAGATTCACAAGCCATCTCCCTGTCATTGCAGTGTCTACTGCATATGAACAATAATTTTTCTCTTTACCTAGACCTGGTCAGTTCTTGTCTCCTTACCCTGCTGTTTTGCTGATTACCGTTTTGTTTTTTTATGATAGGTGACAGAAACAACATTGCAAAAAATTTGTTTCAGCTTCGTGGCCAGAGTTTCCAGAAGGCGTCAGGTATTTATCAGTTGATTACAGTCATTGTTCTGATAATTGAAGAGGCACCCTTAATCCTGACAGTGAATAATTCAGGTCTTTTTTAACATGTTATTTGCTTACCTCTGTACCTCCCCCATCTCTTGGGCAGAAAAATAATTATGCTTGACTGGCTGCCTATAGAGCAAGAATCAAAAGCAGTTTCCCAAAACTCATGAAGAACTTGGAAGCAACCTCCCTCCTGACAACAAGTTTTCAGACATGACCCTGAAATGGAGTGGGGTTGAGAGGATGGGTTGGAAAGTTTCCAGGAAGCTCTGGCAAACTGAAGGGAAAAAAACTTGTTTCTTCTAATATATGGATAGGTCATCCAAGCATGAGATTTTCTCGCTGTGGAGAAAATTACCTGTCCACAAAACCAGTATTCTGATATCTGAAATTGAAGAATAGGCAGGGATTTAAACCTTTATCACTGGGATCATTTGCTCTATGCAGTTAAGCTTAAAAGACTTTTAACATAACTCGAATTTATATAGTACTCTTGAGCTAGTGATGGTTTAGGCAAGCCCATCATTTGAGTTCAGATGCAGGTTGTACAGTTATGCAAATTTCATGTGTTTTGCTGAGTGTTAGCACTCCATTCCATGTCCCATGTAGCTGTGCCAATGATTTAAAACAACCACCCCCGGTTGATACACCCCAGAAAAGCAGTTTATACTCTTGTAGGAACAATCTGTCCTGCAATATCAAGTCCTCTCTGAATTTCTGTATAAATGATACAATGCCAAACCTATGACTGATTTTTTGCCTTGCTTTCACGTTTTGATGATGTTTTCCATATGATGATATCTGCAAACTTAAGAAGATGCAAAATGTTCTACTAATATTAAGCAACATAGTATTATACATACCTGCAGCAGTTTTAGCCTTTATTAAAATTTCTCATTGCATAAATGAAATGTAATGGGTTCAGTGGTAACTGAACTAATTGAAGTAATTGAACCTTTCATAGAATCTTTAAGGCTGGAAAAGACCTCTAAGTCATCAAGTCCAAGAAAAATTGAAAAAATGAAATTTGTTCCTGCTGATCTTTGCATTGGAGAAGACAGGGCTTGGTAGTGGTGACTTTTCCCAGTAGTAATGTTGCAAATTTAAGAGAAATACAATTTTTAAATTTGTGTTATTGTTTTTGTTTCCTTTACTGCTAAGAAAAAATATTTTGGTCACAACTTGATATAGTTTCAGATAAATTGAATTAAAAAAACCCCATATATTGTTGGAAATTGTTGTTATCTTCTTTCCTAGTAAGCAACACCGTCAACATTTCCAGCTTCGTAGTGGTGAAGCTGTTTTGAAGCTGGAAATATGGTTTGGTTTTCTGGGTGGTGTTTTGTGATCTCAGGTTCTGTCATATGGGCAATCTCAGTTTACTCACTGTATTCTGACCTTGGACAAATCTGAACCCATGATAAAGGCCTATGATGCTTAATGGTTTGAGCAATATTTTTTACTACAACCTAGGTCACCAGTTTTGCATTTTGGATTTTTTTAATACTTGTTTTTCCTTTCACTTGTTAACTGTGATAGCCAAGGAAAGTTACACATTTCTGGATTTCTGTGCCTCCACCAGGAAAATAGGGAGAAGTGTGTATTTTGTACTGGCATCGTAAGGTTTGGGACCATTGAATCTGAGAAAATTCAGGACAATGGGGACTTCAGGACATCTCCAGTCTGACTCCTGTCCAGAGCAGAACAAGCTTAGCTGTGAGGTCTGACCAGTTTGCTCAGGAATGTATCATGTGGGGGCTAGAAACCCTCCAAAAAGGGAGATGTCACCATCTCCCTGGGCCTGGCCCACTGGGGGAGAAAGACTTTCCATTAAATCCAGACTGAATCTCAAACCTCTAGTTTCAGCTGGTGTGAACACCTTTCATCGTCCTGTCAGGCACCTCTGTGATGTGCCTGTCCCCTTCCTCTTCATCTCCTCCCTGGAGGTACTGGGGTGTCAGTCACTGCAGCAAAGCCATAGTTTTGTGGCTGTGCATGGAGCTCCAGACTCTCCTGGTTGCTTCCCTTCTGTGAGCATTTGTGTTCATACCCTGGGGTGGGAGCCTTCCACCTGCAATACCTTCCTGAGGTCTCTCGCTCCTGCCACCCGGCACTCTACGCTTTCCAAGCAAATTGCTCTGTGATTTTTCATGTGCTTCATGACCAGACCTTCTCATGTGCCAGTCACTTCTCTAACCCTACAACAATTTTGCAGGGAGGTTCATTTTGGTTATCTGCGTGTCAATATTGTATTGCCAGCTGGAGTGAAGGAGAAAATATACCTGAGACTTGAGCATTGGGCATTTTGTTTTCTGTCAGCTGCTTGTCCCTGTAGAGCATCCTCTGCTAAACCCTGGGGAGTCTGCAGTTTTCTAACCTCAGTGGCACAGCCTGGCCGTTCATGATCGCTCTTATGATATGGACAACCATGGCGCAAATTGTGTCAAGTTTTGCAGCAATGCTTTTCGGAGACCATGAAAAGGGGTGAAGTTGATATATCCATGTATTACTTTCGAAGAGAGCAGTTTATCAGTGACACTGAGTCTTGAGGCTAAATAAACAAGACTGGAGTGGAAGAGGTGAGTAACAGTGAAGTGACAGAATAAATCACAAACATGGCTCTCTGTGTAAATGTGTCTTTTTTAAAGGAAAGAGATCGTGCCCTGGGGACTGCTTTGTGTCAGAGGAGCAGCTGATACCTTGCTGGCTGTCAGACAGTGCTGCAGCATCAGACGCACCTAGCCTCCAGCTCACACCCGACCCTGGGGCTGCACCCCTTGCACTCGCCAGCCCCAAGCACCACACGGCTACACTAAACTGCTGCTCCTGTTCGGCAAAAACAGCTATGTCAATATCAGCTCCTTTCAGAACACAAGCTAAAAAACCCCAAAACCTGAAGGGATAACTGTGCTTAGGGGAAAAGAGTGTATTCAGATTTCTAGCAGGATAACACAATCAGTTGGAACTACAGAAATGCACGTAAAAATAAAACAGTATAGCGTCTTTAACTGGGTTTGGGGTTTTTTGTTTGATTTTGGTTTTGGATGGTTTGTTGTGGTTTTCTTTATGTTTTGTTTTGTTGTTGTTGGTTTGTGTGTGTGTGTGTGGTTTGGTTGTTTGGTGTTTTTTTAAAATAAAACTACCAAAAAGTAGGGCTCACAAAGCTGATTTGCAAACCTTGTTTTTAACCTGAAATGTAAGCTTCCTACTTCTGGTTTCTTGACTGTCACAAAGCAGAAAGAAACACTTTATTTTGTAGCTGTTCATCAGTATGACTAAATAAAACATTGTAAGAGAAACTAGTAAGTCTCTTTGTCTGTTTTTTTGCATAACACTTTTTATCCGGTAGAGGAGTCATTTAGTAAAAGGCTGTTGTGAATTATGTTTTGGTATCAAAACTATTTATTTCAGACAGAAGGAAAAAATATCTTGTTATTTCAATACCATTGTATCAAAATGGTATTGTGAATTTCTGATCAATGTTCTCCTTTTTTACCTCATCTTTTTGACTAGAGAATTATGTAGTAGGCAACTCTTAAAATTCACTCCAAGCTCTGGAACCAAAAATGAAAAAGCCCTTCATTTTGCTGGTTCATTATTTCATTATTATTGCAATTCACATTCCTGTGCTGGCAATGCACGCAGCCCCAGAACGCTTTGAGTCAAAGGCTGAATGTTGTAAAACCAGGACAGAGAGAGTTCACACCCTGTAGAGAAAACGGGCACTCTCACTGCTCTCATCCAGACAAAACAAACAAAGTTGTTTCCATAGGTCCGGTTCAGATCTCACAGTGGTAGAAGAAACAAAAGCAAACAGAAGGAATTATGCTGTTCCCACACACTGTTCTCTACCTTCGATTTGCTCACCAATAACATTGAAAATCTCTAATTAATTTGTTTGTGTTCCCAGTGATATGAAAAATGCAATAGAAATGCGTCCTGTGAAAGAGAAATACTGTTAAAGGCAGCTGCAATGCAGTTATCCTGCAAGAAATGCAAAGAGTGTTCGTTTGGCATACCTGTGGATTCCTGGCAGTGGTAAGTTAGTGTGTGCCAGTAGTACTACAACAATCGCTGTGAATTACACCAACCTGGTTTCCTTCTAATATCAATTGGAAAAATATGGAATTAGATTAAAATCAGCCACTCACAGTATTTAAAATAAATTCTCTTCAATTTGCCTGTGACTGTGGTAAAGCTACCAACTGAGGTTTTCCTCTTTTTTTTTTCTTTTCTATTCTTCACCTTTTTATTGTGTCGCATCCTTTTCTGTAAGAGACCTATATGACTTGCTGAAAAGTGAGATTTTACGCGTTGTAAATGACCGCAGTGCACATGGAGGAGTTACTTATGCTGCAGATGTCAGTTAAAAGTTAGTGCTCACAGCTTTCAGTAAATAATACAGAGGCAGCAGCTATATTAAAAGCTGGACACTCCTGTTGCAATCCATGCTCCCTATTACTTTAAGGCAAATAAACATGTGCTTACGCATTGTTTTCCTGATGCATACTACTTGCATGGCAGAGGGTGTCAGGTCCCGGTTCCAGTGACTTCAAAGAGCAGTTTATCATATATTACCATTATTCTGGTAATTCAACAAGAGAGTGATAATTTAGTTCTACAAAGTAGCTTTGGGGTTAGAAATTGTGATGGAAATTTTATCTTTTAACAACATATTCTAGTTTGCCAGGGAAGTGATTTTTCTTCTTGGTTCCTGCTAGCAGGTAATGATACCTACTCTGATTTTCAGGCCTATTCAGTTATTTTGCATCTCAGCATACCTGCCAAATGGCTCCTCAAGCACCTTTTCCTTTCTTCTGAGAAGACAATTCTGTCAACAAACAAAAAGAAATGACTGGATCTCCATACTTATACTATATACTTATATTTTCGCTCTAGCTCTGTATTTTCAATTTTTTCAGACATACATCAGACTTCTGCACTTTGCAGTCTGTATATTTGAAACCTGGGAAAAGCAGTGGTTTAGAATATGTAGCTAATAACAGTGTGACAGCAAACCTTAGAAAGGTCCTGCTTGCCACTTCATTGTCTCATCTGTAATATAAGAAATTAGCAGTTTGACTGTTATGGATCAGAAAAGATGACCATGCAGAAAGAAAAATGTAGAAGGTTGTGCAGTATTTCTAGTAAAACATATGAAGAACAATCTGCAGAACTTAGCTTGGATCCCATAGAGCTGGGTCTAGTTTCCTGCCAGAAACATTGTGCAGTGAATCCATATGATGTCAGAAGTTGAGCCTATGTTTCACTGTAGATTCTGAATGAATACTCATTTATAGAAAGGTGAAAGCTGGTGATTGCTAAATTACTTTAGCCAGAATAATCACATAGAGGGGTAGCAAGGTAGGGGGTCTGAAAATCATAGATGTCTTTTGATGACTGATGTACCATTTTAGTCTCATTCCAGATACGGAATGCTTTTCTTGTTTACAGATGTTAGGACAACATATCATTGGTGGTGAGCCAAGTTTTCCTTTATTTGCCTCTTAACCGTAGGCATACTTTTTGTCATTTAGCTTTCGTGATTATTTTGTATCCCTCTCTAGGATATCCATTCTTTCTTATCCCTGGTGACAGTATAGTATGCAATCTAATCAGCAAGCAACTATTAACTGTAACTCTTTTGTAATCTTACAATACATCGAGACCAGTTTTTTTTCTTATTGAGCAAGGTTTTCATCCACCAGCTGACCAGAATTTCTCTGGCCAGCAAGCTCTGCAGTCGCGTTCTTCATTTTGTACTTAACACCATCTCCCTGTAAATGCTGCTTCTCCCTCTCACCTTGTTCTCTTGATCATTTTCTCCCTTTTATTGATATTTTCCAGAAATGCTTCTTTAAACTACACACAAGTATGTCGTTGTCCTGGTTTCAGCTGAGATGAGTTAATTTTTTTTCATGATAGCTGGGATGGGGCTGTGTTTTGGGTTTGTGCTGGAAGCAGCGCTGACAGTCCAGAGATGTTTTTGCTGTTGCTGAGCGATGCTCACACAGAGCCAAGGCCTTTGCTGCTTCTCGCACCGCCCCGCCGGCGGGATGGCTGGGGGTGTGCGGGGAGTTGGGAGGGGACAGACAGGGCAGCTGACCCCAACTGACCAAAGGGACATTCCATACCACATGGCGTCATGCTCGGTTTGTAAGGGGCTGGGGGAAGAGGAAGGAAGGGGGAACTTTTGGAGTGATGGCATTTGCCTTCCTAAGTAACTATTATGTGTGACGGAGCCCTGCTGCCCTGGGGATGGCTGAACTCCTGCCTGCCGTGGGGAGCGGTGAATGAATTCCTTGGTTTGCTTTGCTCACATGGGTGCAGCTTTTTTTTACCTACTAAACTGCCTTCATCTCAACCCACAAGTTTTCTCACTTTCACTCTTCTGATTCTCTCCCCATCTCACTGGGGGGAGTGAGCGAGCTGCTATGGGGCGCTCAGTTGCTGGTTGGGGCTAAATGAGGCCATTGGCAAAACACAAAATTACTACCTCTATACATACAACACGTTCTAGATATGCAAGGCAGTTAGCAAGAGCTGAATCTGTAGCACAGAGTCTCAAGGTATTGCGCTCATAAATTTGTACTCTGCAGTGACATATACAACTGGATGTTGTTTTCTATATCAATTGTTCTCTTCTGTTTCTGCTCATGAGTCTGTTTTATTGGGCATCAGTTGGTGATGTTGCCCAGCAGGAATTCATACAAGCAACATAATATTTCTGGAGAAGTTAATGTAAAAATATTTTCATTTTAATATTTTGTCTTTCTGCCTTAAAATTTTCCTCCATTGAATTTCACCCGTATTTTTTTGACTGTCCAGTACGTAACGATCGTGGTAAGTTTTCCACTTTTTAGTGCATAGATTTACTTACTTAGTTATCATGTGCAGCTGTCAGTGGTATTTTTAGAAGGGGATGTGGATGAAAAGGAATGGGAATGAATGTAAACTCATCCAAGCATTTCTTGGCAATTGTTTATCCGGTAAAAAAGAAGAAATTTTCATTGTCCTATAAGCATTCTCCATCTTTGTCAGACTGGTCCAATAATTTGAGCTGGGAAAAGTATTACATGTCTGTTTGCCACTTCTAACCAAGAGGCTCCTCTGTGATTTGGGAAAGCACTGACTTCAGTGCTCAGAGTCTGAGGTACAATCTTTTTCTTTTGCAAGGAGAATTTAAATCTATGTCTCTCTATGAGACACTCTGTGAGAGACTTAGAGACATAGTTTTTTTCTATCTCAACAACTTCCTAGCTTCAGGCTGCAGGCGAGTCTGTCCTCCCAAGGTCCTTGCTATTGAAACCTCTCACTCATAAGACATACTGCAATATCAATCGAATCAGGGAAAGAGCCTGGGATTACATACTGGGGATTGTAATCTATCTTCCACTAAATATAGAATAATGTACCTAAAAATAAATGCAACAGCTTTGATGAAAGAGAATGAGAGGTTTCTCTTCTGCTGTCTTCTACCAGGGTGACTGGCATAGTTCTGCAAGCTGAAGAGCTCCATTCCTCTTAGAGAGGAGATGCACGTCAACACCCCATATCTAGGCTGAGTATCTAACCATCAAGCGAATAGGTTTAAAAGGAACACTGATATCCCAGCATAGGTTTATTTCTCTTCCCCTTTCCATTTGTTATAATTATGTCAAAATATTTTGCTCTAGGCTCTAAAGTAATATTTGCTCAATATGAAGAATTTTCTCATTACACTGAGAAAAAGCAAGCAGTCAATCTGAGCTGAATTCAGTGTTTGTCTGAGCAAGCAATCAAGATAAGTGTATTGTTCAGATAGTCTTTAGGTCCTTCTCAGACAAAATAGTGAAGAAAAGGACTTAATGCATTAAGCATAGATTTCACTTTGCCTGTGTTTGGCCCATTCGTTTAAATTTAATCTTCTGAAAGATTTTGGAACACCTGTTTATCACATCTGCTGGACATTAGCCCTGTATGATCCTTTTGAGGGAGTGGTAGCTCATACTTCACTTCATACCTAATACCTTTTATAGTACCCAAACATCTGTGTGTCAGTGTATGGCTCACATAATAGTTTACCTTTTTGACTTGCTGCTAGTTAACTAATTTTTCTGGAGGACTAGAGCAATTATCTTAGCCACCCACTAGTGCATCTGTTGACAATTTTATCTCTGTACTGTCTTTTATCATATTCATCACATAATAGTGTATCTTAGCTTGTATATGTGGCTTATAACACTTTATTAGCAAGTTACTATGATTCCAAGATCAGAAACTTTGGAGCCAGTCATTAACTTGTACAGCCAACAAAGGCGATGCACGGTGGTAAGAAAACAGAAAACACGTTAAGTGATATAACTCAGTAGCTGGAATGACTTGCTAAACTTGGTTGATTTTGACTAAGAAACTGATTCTATTCCTTATTCATTCATAACAATGCCTGTCATATTTGCATGGTATAAACACTGAAACATTTTTTTTTTTAAAGTATGATTTGGGGCCATTTAATTTCTGCTAGCTCAATCAGAAACGCTTGGTTTTGCAATAAAACCAAACCAAATCAAAACAAGTAAGTGTAAAAATTAGCAAAATATTTTTTTGAGATTTTCTAAAATTGTGTAAGACCCTGACTACTTGTCATGTGATCAAATATTCTTGGACATTCTGTATCCTTTTGCAATTCTCTGTGCTCTAAGTTTACTTTTGTATTTATTTCTTAGAAGGGTGGGAAATAGCATCCAGATGGCAACTAGGCTTGTTACTGAGCAGAGCTGACAGGACATTCTCAATTTTACAAAGCATGAAGTTTTCCAACCAAAATTAATATTTTCATGAATGAATGAAAATGGAATTGAATGGAATGGAATGGAAAGATTTTGGATTTTAAAAGATGAATTAACATACCCAATCTGAAAGGGACAAGCTGCTGGTTTATTTATTTATTTATTTTTAACATTTTTGAAAGAACAGGAAAGAGAAGTAAAAATAAAGAAATTATTGGTTAAAGAAGTGTTGTGTTTTATCCACAGTAATTTAATGTGGCAGGGAAGTGTAACAGGATGTGTGAAGTTGAGACTTTCTTGCTGACATTTTCAAAGCTATGCCATGGTTTGAATGTTCAGTTCCCATCAGAATTTGATAGGAGTTTTGCTTTAGGCAGCTTTTGATATTCTCCCCTACTGGTAGCAAAAGAAAGTCTGTATACAAAACAAAAATCTCTTTGAAACTCTAATTTTTCACCTTCCCTTGCCTCTTTAAAAGGTGTTGTATCTGTAGGCTTTCCAAGAAAATCTATACAGTTTTAAAGTTATATTTATCTTCTGCTCATCAGAAGCCCTGAAACCTTGCAAAAACATTACGAATACTGCTGCAGTATGGCAGAAATACACTTCACATTAACACAGCCCTACCCTATCTACAGACACTGATTTGTGAGATGCATGTTCCAATTATTTGCTTTAGTTTGCTGAGGTTTCTTGCCCGATTGTGGTACCTTTCGTTTGCAATGTTTTCCTCCTAAGTTTTATATATAAGAAAACACATCATTTTCTGTGTAGCCTCTGCAGACAAATAGTCTCGTTCAGGGTTTTCCTGCTGATGTATCTATGGAAGAGCTGGCTAAGGACCTTTACCGGGATTTTTCTCAGCTACATCACTGGCCATGGCTCCTTTCCTAATTTTCTTGATTAGGAAATTAGCAAATCAGCCTCCTCCTCTGTGCCCTCTGGCTGTGCCTTCCTCTGGCACTCCTCCTGTTGCATTGCCAGAGCTGCTGTGGCCCCACTGTCAGGTCCCCTGTTCCCTGACAGTACCTTCCCCATCAGAACAGCAGTAGTCGTCCTCCTTGCCTGTTAGAGTTTCAAAGCAAACTACCTGAGCTGAGGCCAAATGTTCCCGAGTGCCAGTTGTTTTTGGGGCAATCTTTATTAGAATAACAATCTCCAAAGTTTGTTCCAAATCACCCAGTTACTCTTCCCTGTGCGCCCCTCACCCACACCCCCCCGTCAGAGGTAGTATCTACAATCTCCCAAGTATTTTCCCGATTTCACCAGCCTGTCAGAACACATCATGCTTGAATGACTACTATATACAACTCAGATTTGTCTGTGGATGTTTTTTTTGACTTACCAAAGTGCTGAGTTGCAAAGTTTGGATTCAGATCAGTTTCTTGAATTTAAGCAGTTTTAAAGCTTTTGTGTGTATGTGTCTGTGTGAGAAGGTGTTCCTCAGTATACCTGCAGAATCATAGAATGATTTGGCTTGGAAGAGACCTCAAAGATCACCTAGTTCCAACCCCCCTGCCATGGGCAGGGACACCCTCCACTAGATGAGGTTGCCCAAAGCCTCATCCAAGCTGTCCTTGAACACTTCCAGGGATGGGGCATCCACAGCTGCTCTGGGAAACCTGTGCCAGGGCCTCACCACCCTCACAGTAAAGAATTTCTTCCGAATGTCCAATCTAAATTCCCCCTCTTTTAGTTTAAATCCATTCCCCCCGTCCTATCACTCCCTGCCCTTGTAAACAGCCCCTCTCCAGCTTTTCTGTAGGCCCCTTCAGGTACTGGAAGGCTGTGATTGGATCTCCCTGGAACCTTCTCTTCTCCAGGCTGAACAAGCCCAGCTCCCTCAGCCTGTCCTCGTGGGCTCTGATCAACTTTGTGTCCCTCCTCTGGGCTTGCTCCAGTAGCTCCACATCTTTCCTGTAGTGAGGACCCCAGAGCTGGATGCAGTACTGCAGGTGGGGTCTCACGAGAGCGGAGTAGAGGGGCAGAGTCCCCTCCCTCGACCTGCTGGCCACACCTTTTTTGATGCAGCCCAGGACACGGTTGGCTTTCAGGGCTGCCAGTGCACAGTCCTGCCTCATGTTGAGCTTTTCATCAACCAGCACTCCCAAGCCCTTCTCCTCAGGGCTGCTCTCAATCCATTCTCATCCCAGCCTGTAGCTGTGCTTGGGATTGCACCTACTCACGTGCAGGACCTTGCACTTGGCCTTGCTGAGATTCATGCAGTTTGCACGGGCCCACCTCTCAAGCCTGTCAAGGTCCCTCTGGGTGGCATCCCTTTCCTCCAGCATGTCAACCGCACCACACAGCTTGGTGTTGTCAGCAGACTTGCTGAGGGTGCACTGAATCCCACTGTCCATGTCGCCGACAAAGATGTTCAACAGTGCTGGTTGCAGTACCGACCCCTGAGGAAATGAAAACAGCATTTAAACATCCAACTGTCTGGGTGAACCATTTGAGTCCATGATAGGGATACTGATTATGACTGCTGAGTAAAGAGGAATTTAATTCCAGAGATTATGCTGCAAAAGCTTGCCATTATGTTTCTCAGAACTCCTACAACTGTTGGATCTTGGATATTATATAGGTCAAGTTCTAATGAAGAGCATTGTTCATGGTGTTATGTAAACTGCGGGTAATGTGCATGCAGAGGCTACCTGTGCTTCAGCTAATATTCAACATTTACAATGAATCACGTTGGTATGGATTACAGTAGGCAGATTTTAAGTCTTAGTATTGTAACGCAAACTTGACCTTTTAAAGATTATATTACTATGGCTTATGTGGAATAGACATGATTCATATGTTGATATAAATATTGGCATGGTTATATATATATATACACATACACTTAATGCAGCTTTTCTGTAAAGCTTCTGTATAATAGCAGATTGAACCTGAAGTATCATCTCCTTTTCAGCCATCAGCTTGATTCCATCACACATAGTCTAACCTATACACATTGTTAAAATTAGGGATGTTAAGCTGTCTGAGTGAGCATAGGTGTCTTGGAAATGCAGGAAGCTGCACAATAGGGTGCATTTAGCTCAAGTGGGTTCTTTTGTTTTCTCTTGTGCTTCAGCTATGCATATTCCTACATAACAGGATGGCTAGACCCACCAGGAAAAGACAAGCTGGTGACAGTTATGAACTTTTTCCCTGAGAAGTGAATAGTCCTCTGCATTCTCAAAAGGAGATTTAGTCCTGTACTTCTATTACAGAGAACTCCAAAGAATTATATGTTCCTCATCTTGCTCCCAAATATCTTTTGCCAAAAATCTCTGTAGAAGTTAATGGTATTGGAGGTGCATTAAGAATACAGGGACTACTGTCGTAGGACTCTGACTTTAACTAATGTGTGGAATCTCCATTAGCCTCCTAGGCAAGTCTGTAGCAATTGTCCACTTGACCTCAATAGGAATGTACTCAGTCCAATATAACTTACCCAATATCATCTTCAACGTTACGTATAGAGATCATGAGTTTTTAGAGCAGAGTGGTAGTTCAAAATAGCTTTTTGCTAGACATGTACATATATATTGTACATCATCTTTACATACAGTCAACATACATTATTAAAAATGGGACAGATCTGGCAATGCAAATTGAGTGATTTCTATTGGTGTCCCCAGGACATTTAGCATCACCTATGCAATACACATGAAATGTGCCTGATAAGACAGTTCACTTTGAAGTTTGATAAGAAATTAATATATATTAAATAAAACATTAATATATTCACATGTAGAAGACTTGAAATATTGAAAAGGCAGGCTATTTGCAGCTTGTGCTGTAGTAATTGGTATCTGCTGTGTCTTCTCCTTTTTTTAGTCTAATTAATAATATATCACAACACTAATGGCATTCTAAAAGTGCTAAATTAACTATGTGCTTTAAGAGCCACTTTCTGCTAGACTAATCAAATCACATTGATTTCAGCAAGATTTGAGCATACCTGGTGTTTCACAGTTCCTGCAGAGACTACCTTCCTGTTTCCCTTATGCTACAGGCATGGAGCGTGCCAAAGTGGTTCTTTACTGATTCTTTGTCCTGTTTAAGCTTGCATTGCCCTGGCCTAAGGCAAAACCTGCCCATAGTCACTGGACATCACACAGAAATGACAGGAGGATCCAGAGCTGGAACCCTTCTTCCCACTCCACACCTTTTCTGAGCAGAAGTTGGACACGGGAAAAGTAATGTGCCCTGTGCCAATAGATGCTGGAGATAACCTGAGCAAGTACTGCATCCTGACCAACTTCAGCAGCTGGGCTCAGGACCTAAAATAATTACCCCTGTTGTGAGAAGGTGACCAGATCCGTTGTTATACATAAAATCCACAAAGGCTCTTGGAAACCAAATTTCATTAATAATGTAGCTGCTGGGGAGGAGAATGGGGAGATTTGTCCAGTGATCCACTCAAGATGTCACTTTGGTTTCTGTGGTTTTGGTGACTGTACTTCTTCTTTCCCTCCTTCTCTGACGGCTCTCTGGAGCTCAAGTACCTTGAAGGTATCAGCCCCCCACTAAGAACCATGTGTGTTTTACTACTTTTTTCCTACTTTAAGAGCTGTGTTTTAGGTAAGGCTGCAGGAAGGCAGATGGGATTTTCAAAGGCAGGTCTGCAGTGGAAAATAGACATGCCACTGAGATCTGGTTAGTCTGGACGAGACAGGACCCAGTAGACACCCACCACAACTGCAGCAGGAAGGAGTGCTGTTCTGGTAACAGAACTCTGTTCAGAGTCTACTCCAATTCCAGATAAAATAACTACTATGAAGCAAACTCCATTTTCCCCTTCAGTTTTCAGGCTGCCCTTTAGGGGCCCAGATAGAGTGACAGAGAACTAAATACTGAAAACGGCTGAGGCAGCCCCATTCATCTGCCTAAAGACTGAAGTGAAAGGACAATTGTCTGGAATCTCAAGGGGAAAAAAAAAAAATTATGTTTCCCCAGTGTACTTCTGTTCAAACTAGGTTTTCCAATCTTTGTAGTTTCCTGTTTTGGTTGGAAGTAGAAATATTTAGATGGTTTTATAATGTGAAATGAAGCAATACAGAAAACCTAGTATTTCAACATCTGCAGACCAAAGGCAAGCCATCAACCAGTATATCAACCAGTGATTTTTGGTTTTTTCAGCTGATGACCTCTACAAGAAAGTAGCCAGGCTCTATTTGCCTTTTCTCTGCAGTCTGTTCAAGAGCTTGAAGGATCACTTAATAGTTCCAATAGGTTGATATTTTTTTATCTCTACATTTGCATTTAGAGTGTTGCAAGTTGTTTGTTGCTGGGCTGTAAGACTTCTGCTTCATATTTTAAGTCATGCAGCATGTATACACCAAAAATAATATGTTTTGCACTGGAAGATTATTCAAACTGTTTTTTTTTCGGATTTAGTCTTTTTTGGGGGTTTTTTGTTTGTTTGTTTGTTTTGTTGGTTTCACCTTTGGAATTATTTTTCCCACTCAGGAATAGGTACACATGTGCAAACGTACATTTGCAGTAAAGCGGTCAAAATATAAGGGCTAATTATTGGCACATAATGGAAGATATGACAGAAAAGCAATTTTAGTTTGGTCCTGTGTCTGTTTTGCACCATGACTGTCATTAATCACACAGTTTTGCAAAGGTCTCAGAAAGCTTTTCAATCTGTAGATTGAGCCCGGGAATTGTATCTTCTGTCTGATTAGACCGGAATGTGACCTTATTTGCCCAGTCAAATTTCTTTCTCACTCCTTCCACNCATTCCTTCATCTCCCTTTTTTATGCTTTATAAAGGTGTTTCTAGAGACTAATGGATGTGTCCCCATTTTTCTCAGAAACTGCTTGATTGCTGATGATTGTTTAACAGAACAAACTTGTACTGCTGTGAATTTTGCAAGTACAGTAAATCCTGCTGCATGAATGGAAACCTAATGGAATAATGGCAGCTTGCAGCAGAAAACCTATGAAGAAAGGGTTAATATTTACTCTGTGTGATATGCTGCTCGTGGGGATGCTGTGAAGTCGTCAGCCAGATGAAATTCAAGGCAGATCTACAATAGCTTTCAACTGCATTAAAATTTCACCTTTGGAATTATTTTTCCTACTCAGGAATAGGTACATGTGTGCAAATGTACATTTGCAGTAAAGTGGTCAAAATATAAGGGCTAATTATTGGCACATAATGGAAGATATGACAGAAAAGCAATTTTAGTTTGGTCCTGTGTCTGTTTTGCACCATGACTGTCATTAATCACACAGTTTTGCAAAGGTCTCAGAAAGCTTTTCAATCTGTAGATTGAGCCCGGGAATTGTATCTTCTGTCTGATTAGACCGGAATGTGACCTTATTTGCCCAGTCAAATTTCTTTCTCACTCCTTCCACTCCTGGTCTTTGACTCCCTTTCCCCCCTCTCCCCAGCCACATTGGCTCTGCATAGAGACAGGGTGGTCATTCAAAGCAGAACTTTTTTCCCCTGTTCTTGTGCTGGATTTGAATGTGGATCCAACATGGCTCTGCAAGCATGGAGCTGTGATCATGAGGAAACTGAAAAGATTGGAGCATTCATGAATTAGGCAGCTACAGTGGCCGCTGGGCATGTCTTTGCTGAGCAAGCAGAAACTGCCGTTTTTCTAAGGTATGATGACAATCATAGAATCACAGAATGGTTTGGGTTGGAAGGGACCTCAGAGACCATCTAGTTCCAACCCCTTGCCAGGGGCAGGGACACCCTCCACTAGACCAGGAAAGACCATGTTTTTGTAAAGAACTTAACTTCGTTACAAAATTGTGTGCCCTTCCTCCAAAGCTGTTCTCTTTTTAAAGATGAGTCATAGAGAAGTTTTCTTTCTTTCTTTCTTTCTTTCTTTCTTTCTTTCTTTCTTTCTTTCTTTCTTTCTTTCTTTCTTTCTTTCTTTCTTTCTTTCTTTCTTTCTTTCTTTCTTTCTTTCTTTCTTTCTTTCTTTCTTTCTTTCTTTCTTTCTTTCTTTAATTGGTTGAAGCACTTATTTTTTTCTTTGCCTGTTTCTCAGAAGTGGCTGAAACATTTAAACTTTTCAAAACCATTCAGCCTGAGGGAAATCTTCCAACATGGAAGACTTCAGTCCAAAATGTAAGCAATAGAAAACAACCTTAAAATGGGAAATTTTGGGGTTGTGTGTGGATATTTGTGACCAATACACTAATTAATCAGGACAATTTCATGTAATTAAAGGAAGCATGTATATAAATATATGTGCATATATATTTGTTCAAGACCACAAATTCTTATTACAAACAGTAATTTTTAGGTCTGTCATATGCACGTCTTTCAGAAAGATAGAACCCACAGATTCATATTCTTGTGAGGAAGCTTACGGAGATGAAGTGGGAACCAGAGTTTAAGAGGCTAGCCAAATAAAGAACACAGGAAAAATACTTTCTACAGGTTTAATTGCTGCTAATTAGTCAATATGGATGTTCCTAACACATATTCTTATTTGTGTGACCTATGAAAAAGGAGAATTATATTGACAGAAAATACTATTACAACTCTTGTTAAAAAGAATGACACTTCTGTAAGAACCTCCCTTACTATTAATTGCTGTTACCATTTTTCCCTAGACTATTCTCACTCACAGCCCACGTACAATGTCTGAAAGATAATTTCAAATTAAATTATGAGAGTTGAAAATTTAAGACACTTGAAAGGGAAAGAAAAATGAAACACAGTTTGACAGTGCTAGAAGTGTTGGTTGGAAATCTGCCAGAGAGACACTAAGGAGGGGCAGTAAGAAGCTGCTTTTAGGGCTCTGAAACATACCAAGAGGACAATATGGAGGCTTCCTCTACATGCAGAGATTTTATTTTCTTTTTAATGCCCAATCAGGAGTCAACACTATAAAGCAAGCTTCAGTCACATTTTTCAAATTCATCATCACCCACAGTGCATTCTTAACCTTTATTAAGGCCACCCAAAAGAAATTCCACTCAGTAATGTTTTAAAGTACAGAGTCTTGCTGGTACTTCTTACCTAGAACTGACAGATTCTCCTCTCCTCCCATTTGCATTTTTGTAACGCATCTTTTCCGTTTCACATACTCCTCTGCATTTTGCTCAGTGTAGAGTTGGTCATTACTTTGACATCCTGAAAAAGTTTTATGTAAATCATAGTTACATGAGTAAGAGTTGCACGATTTGTGCTACACCATTCAGCCAAATGAGTTACTATTACAGCAGGAATTTCTGTGAAGATTGTGAAGCCTCTTTGTACCAGATACTCAGAAGAGAAATATCGATGTCTTTATAGATGTGAAGATAGGATCCCCAGCTTGATTAACTGAGGGGAGAAGTAGAAGTTAAATGGTGGGTGAGTGAAATATGCAATACAGCTGAGTTTGGAAGGGATGGGGGATGAACAGGACAGTGGAAGATTTGCTGCACCTTACAACATATGACACTTTGTGTGATGTCTATGGGAGACCACTCTAGAATTGCTCCCATTAAGTACTTAAATATGAAGTCACTTTGTTTCAGAGAAGCGTGAATGTTCACACAAGCCCTAAGGTGTACCAAACTCTGGATAATATAGAGGAGGAAAGAAATTAGGAGGAAAATGCACATAATCAGACGTTCACCTTCTGTGTCTCTGTCATGGGAGAAAACAGACCACAGGTCTCCCTCGGCTTTTGGGCTGACCAAGCATGGCTCAGCCTACAGCTTCCTTTTGTTAGCTTTTCCCTCTTTCTGGCACTGAACAGGCGTTTCCAACTCTTCAGCACTGTTTGCACTCTTGTAGGCTTGAACAATAAAGAATATACTATTTATCTGCCCTGGATATAGCTGAAGGAAAGAGCACTCCTTCCTTTTCCTGGTGCAATGTTTCAGAAGTACTTCCTTGTTTGATGGCCTCTCAGCAGTACAGCTAATTTCTATAACCCTCTGGGTGGAAGTGAGAGAGAAAGTGAGAAAGTGAGAAATCTCGTTTGGAGGGGACTCATTGCAGGTGAGAGGTAGTGTCCTGGCTGAGATGTGTGGTTGTGTGGTTTCATCCTCTGTCTCATACCTAAGTGGCATATGACTCTTAAAAAGCTACAGCTGCCAAGCCTATTTTCTGGGCACAGCACTAATTGCTATGTATAATGTTTTACCAAGATTGTCCTTTTATTGTCAAAAAGATCAGTAAGATCAAAATGGTCTTGGTAGACAGGAGCTGATAATGGATAACACATAACTTATTCAACTGATATGCTTCCTTATACTTGACGGGTATCATCTACAAGGCCATTGTGTTTTCCTTTTTCTGAAATGCATTTTTTCTCAAACAGCCTTCCAGGATAATTCTTTGAAGGCAATCTGTGCAGGCTCAGGTAGTGTGTGGCACACCAGGAGCTGGCGAAAGGTGAATTTGCCTCGACTGGGCATTAGTCCCATGGCATGACTTACCAAGTGGGCTTTGGGTCAAAAGCACTTACTGTTCTTACTGCATTGCAGAGCAGAAGAAGTCATGAAGGTGTTTAATGAAAATTGGAAAAATTAGCAGCTTGCTTTTAGGACTGATCAGTGGGAGATGAAGGAAAAGAGAGTAATTTTCTACAGCGCAAGAACTGAGCAGTTTCAGTAAAACTGGCAAAACAAGAGGAGGGTGGTAGTACAGAAGAGAACACAGTGGGAATCAGTGGGCCAGGAGGAGAGTGTGTGTGTTTAGCAGGGACTGAATAAAGTAAAGAGAAAAAAAATCTGACATCAAATTTTTGTGACATGAGAGCTCCAGGGGAGCTGATTTTCTTGAAAGTATTTTAATGATAACTTCTTGACAAAAAAGTTTTCACAGAAAAATTACTTAAAAAGAAATGTTTTGGATTTTGTTTTTCAGCATAAAATGTATTCTTATCATGTGGCTTTTGGAGCAGATAATTTTTTTGCCAACTTTTCTCTATTTTTCTCTTTTTTTAACTCTGCCAAACAAAACACGCATTTAGGGAAATATTTGTTTAAAACTCAATATGGTATGAAAAAAATTTACTCCACAACAATACAGCAAAAAATAAGCTATCAAAGAAACAGAGATGAACTTCAAAGACCATGATGTAGAGCTGATGATTATCAATAAAGATGTCATGCGCTGAGTTCAACACGTACATAATTTTTCCAGGAACAAGAAGCCTTTGCCGAATTAAAATCTGAAAGTTGAAATTTTTTCTTTTTCAGTTTAGCTCTTTCCTAGCAACACTTCCTACCTCTGAATGAAGCCTCTAAGGATTTGAGCCCTTAAGCTCACATGAGAGGTAAAATTCTATATAATGTGACATTAACAACTGTGTATTTGGAGGAATTTTTTCTCAGTGAGGAGATATGCCCTTTGTGGGACTTTGCATAAATACTGGATAGCTTTTAGGCAACATAAGGGAAGCTTTTAATTGGAAAGACTGTCAAATGGCAGAGTTATGGTTCTGCCTAAGAAAAGATAAGAATCAATAGGAGAATTTTGACACACCGCACTACGTTGCGAACTATGTGATAAAGTTACTGAAAGACTCCAGCACCACAGGTGTAACGATTCTTCCTTTTCTCAAGAATAGTGTTTCACATTCCTGGGTCAATGGCTTGCTTTGTTTGATCAGAATAAAGCCATCAGAGGACATTTCAAAATTATTCTGGATCAAATTTCTGGTGATCAGAAAGAAGACATGAATCTCAGTTCTAGAGAGACGACATGATTCTAGTCTGTCTTCATTGTCACTGTGTGGAATGAAGATGTCCATGGAGGTAACAGTGAGCTAAGCGCACTGGTGGTGTTGGCGTTTGCATGGCACTGTGGCTGAGCTGATGGAGATGAGCAGCTGTGACACCGCTCAGCCGTGATACTGTTGATACCATCTCACGCGCAGTGTAAACACAGTGCAGTGATTTGCTGCAGCCGGGGCTCTGCTATGTGTGTTTATTTGTGTAATCAGAACTAAATGATATTAAATGAAGTTTTCTTGCCCTCCTGAGGACTCCAGATTCAACACTTCCAGCCAGCTCAGTGCTGGAGATAGAAGAAAGTGTAACCATAGTGATGGAACGGAAATGATTCCTTTGTTCCCAGGCTGCAGTATCCTACAGACACTGCCGTTTTCAAGGTCAAAAATATATTAGGAAGAGATAAAAATTGAAGAAAAATGTGCTGGCTTAGCTACAAAAGCTAATTTAGTTTATGCATTATAAATTATGTTAAAAATGAATAAAATGAGATTTCTCAGCAAGAACTAAATGTGTGGTTTCACAAAACTAATTTCCAAAGATGAACACGATTACAGAATTTAGCTTTAAAAGCTTTTCAAGCCATCAGAGAAAACAGCAAAGCTATCAATTACCAGACTTTAGTGGTGCTTCTGTCAGAAATATAATGGTAATTTTAGCATTCTCCTCAGCATTTACTAAATTAAGAATGTCTGCAAACAGATCAATTAATTGGAACATTATTTAATTTAATGAAACATGTGATCTGTCAAGGAACATTAATCAGGCTTTAAAATAAAACATTTTGGCATGTCTTTCCAAATGGCAGAAATAGCAGAGCCCTGACATGGCGAGGTGACAGTTGTAATTTTGAGGATTTGACGTATGATTGAGCAGTTTTCTGAACAAGCGGAACCCTTTCTCACCAAGGTATTGCCCAGCACTGAGCTTTGACATCTTGATTTGCTAAGGTCTCCTGAAAATGTCTCGTAGCTGGTAACCCTGCTACCCTTTCAATCAACCTGTTTTTTTTCCTCTCTGCTTTTACTTTTCCAACGATGCTTGAATGTTCACAAAATGCTGTTCCAGCTATGATGCTCAAAGTCACTGTGAAAAACTCTGAGGATGAGAAGATTTGTTAGGCTGTAGATCTTCAGAGTCTCTGCCCTTCATCCTGGGGAAGTATTCAAAGATAGTTTTCCATTACTTATGCTTTGTAGTACTGCAGCTGGCTTGGCAGCAGGCAAGGCAGGGTTCTTTGTGGAGGGAGCGTCGTATGAGGTGCCTCCTGGCAAACTGGCCTCTTGGTGAATTTGAGAGAATGTCAATGTGGCAGTTAAAATCAAATTGTCTGTTTGCAACTGAAGACTAAAAGGATTCTTCTGTATGATTCACAGCTTTACCCAGAATGAGTCATTGCAGAAAACCCATCCTCCTCCAGCTTCATAGTACAGACGTGGGCCAAAACTGCTACGTCTGCTGTGGTGTGCCAAGTGACAGTCAAGTGGAAGGAGCAGAGGCTGCTTGCAGAAGGAGCAAGGAGATCCCAGGATAAGCAATCATCTAAATCAATTTTGTGAGTCTTTTCAGTCAAACGTAACTTCTTTCTTTGAACTTTTCCCATTGCTGTCTTTGCAGCCTCATGGTGGAGAACGCATTTTTGCACAAGCCAGAGTGAAACTGCAGGAACAAGTCTAAACCTCCCAAGCAAAAATGACAAAGGATGGGAGGCCATGCTCACAGAGGCATTGAGGCTGTGCTCCCCATTGACAACCATTACTGAAACAACGGAAAGAAATCATAGATTCGTAAAATCGTTAAGGTTGGAAGAGACCTCCAGGATCATCTAGTCCAACCTTACTCCTACCTCTTATTACCCACTAAACCGTGTCCCTAAGTACCACATCCAACCTTTCCTTAAACACCCCTAGGGATGGTGACTCCACCACCTCCCTGGGCAACCTGTTCCAATGCCCAACCACCCTTGCTGAGAAGAAATTTCTCCTCATCTCCAACCTGAAATGATGCTGTAGGCACAGACTTCCAGTCCTAAGCAGATACAGGAATCTGATGTAAGTAAAAATGAGAAAGCTGAACTTGTATTTTGGTAATTCAGGGATCGTAAGTTTCAGTTAAAGCATTGAGTGGTTTATTTTGTCTGTTGAACTAGCACAGCTCTAATTTGAACCTGCAGGACTCCTGATACACCCATTAGGAGAGTGAAAAGTGCCGTAAGATCTGTAGGGCTGAGGGTCTGGATTTTATATAATATTTTAACTGAAGCACAGTTTTCACATTACCATTGCGTTATTTAGTGACTTTGCATCTCAAGAGGGAAATTGCTGTTTCGTGAGGGTGAAATGTGACCAGTAAGACAACAATTTCCAAAAGACAAATAAACTAGCAAGTAGGATGAGGTGGCTGAGACAGGGAGGAAGAGACAGCTAAGGGACAAAGCAAGCAAAAGACGCAGCCGATGCTTGTTCTTTCTGCTCTACCCAGGAGAGAAGAAGTGGGACTCCAGCCATAGGAGCTGCTGCCAGGGATGGTACTACCTCCATGACTCTAGGTATGGAAACAGTCTGATCTTTACTGGGAGTGTCAGCCTTTCTCTTTGGGGTGATGCTGATTTTTCATCTTCTGCAGCTCTGTCTAGGATATTTCAAGATCTTTGGAAACAGCTATTTTTAAGTGGAGAGAACCCACCCCAAGCAGAGTAGCTGAGATATTATTTTCTTTATGTATAAGTAGCCAATGTCACAACTTGCCTCCTTGCTACTGTTTTTTTGAGGGGGTGGGGTGTGTGTGCTTTGGCCTATGTCAAGCTTGTGTCATCTCTAAATATGATTCCTTCTTCAAATTATTAATGCCTAATCACTTGTGAGAAGAAAAGGGCACAGAGGACTGAAATAATTGTAATAACATTATCTGCATCTGAAGCAGCTCCCCTTATTAAGCCCCAAATAATTTGGAATGCAATCATGTAATCTGGTGACCTTTTCTCACCCTGAGGAGTATCTTTTCTCTCTGCAATGTGCATTCACTGTGCTGCCAGGAAGAGCTACTCAGGTACTTCGAAAAATCCCATGTTTTGCCGATGCCTACTACTTGCACAGGATGTGGGAATGGCACTGGAAGAACCCTAGGAAACTTCCAGTGCCCCAGCTGCCTCTGTAATTAACCAAACCACGTCCTTCTTGGGATTAGTTCCCTCTGTCGTAAAATGACTGTCTCAAACAGGTCAGCTGAACTGAGCTTCTGAAAAAAAACCTTCACTCCACTGACCACGAAGAGCATCTAAACATTGATCAAGTGTAAACATCTACTGTCTAAACATGAGCTAAATCCCGTTCTGCTGACTGCCCTGCAGAGACAATCCAGACTGTTTCTCATGACACATTCAGATAACCACAGTTCATTTCTGCAGAAGAGTTTAATTTGATTTTTTAGTACTGAAACTGACAGCTGATCCTTCATGGTATTGATTTCCTAAATCAAAGAGAGTTTTTACCTTTCTGCATACTTCAATAAAACTCAACATGTTTTCTTTAAATAGTATTTTAGAAGTAAAAGAAACAGATGTTTTAGGTCATACATATTTCCAGAAAATGTAGTAAATGGATTTTGAAGTAGATGTGCAAGTCTTTGCACACATTGGATAGGTTTGTTATAACACGGGTGCACATTTGCTTGGGAGAAAATGTGGATGTGGAGGCTGTTGTGGGCTGTATAAGAGCAGCACAAGAGCAGACTAGCCAAGTCTGGTGTTGATCAAATGGTCAGAGATCGTTTGAAACAGACTCATGGTCTTTCTTTTGCTAGACAACCTGACATATCAAAAGCAACTGATGGCCACCAGTGCCTCACATTTGTGGCTAGCCAATCTGAAACATCATAAAAGACCCCAAGTGGTTTGGGTGACAGGACGAAAAATCTATGCAGAAGCAAGGTGAAAGAGAGCCCAGCTGGTGGTTCTCACCATATTCGTGTGAAAGAGGTTGACGATAACTGCCATTTGTAACAAAGCTGCTGGGAACACAAACAGACTGCATTTTTTTCAACGCATTCTGTGAGCTCTAAGGGTATCTTAGTGTGTGTAGCCACTGAGAATGATGCAGCTACTACCTGACTTTGTTTCTGCTTCTTCACCGAAATTCATATACCTGTGCTCAATTCAAGGTGCTGGACAGAAGTTGCCTACATGCTTTTGTGAATTTTAAAAGAGTTAATTACCTGTTATTTTGCCAGATAAGTTGGGTAATATAATGGGGTTTAGTACTCTCTAAATACAACTCATTTTTATGTTAAAAACTCAGGGTTTTTTCTCCACAAAGAGATTGAAAACATAAGTACATAATCTTTTCACAATTTAATTAGAGTAACTCCTTCATTCAAATAATTTACTACCATTACAGTCAATTAATCCTAGGATGAATACAGAAGCAGATGGGAATGAGAGGAAGAAAGAGAGGGGGAACAATGTGATGAACTCCCTCTCTCTGGCTGGAGTTCCCGTTCCCACATCTGTCCCCCATGCTGTCACTCCTGGGAGTCCCCTCATGGCCCTCCATTGTGTAGACCTGCTGGGTAGCACAAACAAAAAGGCTTCCTTTGCCTCAGGGAGACTGTCGTCCATCTGTGAGGTGGGAGGGAATCGCTCTGAAAGGAAGAGACAGGAAGAGGCAGCAACAGGGTGAGATTTTTCTAAAATGTTACGGAAGAGAGTCGTAGGGGCAGATTCAGAGCCAACATGAAGTATTTCTTCTCTTCATTCTTCTTCTTTTGCAGATGACACCAAACTGGGAGACAGTGTCAGTCTGCTAGAGGGTAGGAAGGCTCTTCAGAGAGATCTGG
>VWZZ01004271.1:0-41381 GCA_013399095.1 Psophia crepitans | reverse complement strand
GTTTAGGTTGGATATTAGGAAAAACAACCTCACAGAAAGAGTAGTGAGGCATTGGAATGGACTGTCCAGAGAGGTGGTCGAGTCACCATACCTGGAGACATTCAAAAAACGTGTAGATGTGGCACTCCAGGACATGGTCTAGTAGGCACGGTGGTGTTAGGTTGACGGTTGGACTTGATGGTCTCAGAGGTCCTTTCCAACCTTTGTGATTCTATGATTCTATGATTCATCAGCTATCAGGTAGTACTTGACAGTGCTAGGCAAGTACTAGTTTCCTAGGCAGGTTTGTTGGTCCATTTACCACTTCAAAATAATGATTCACTTTCTAAATATGTTATAAAGACACTGACAGTGCCCTCAAAGAATAATTAATCTTAGACTGTGTTCAGAGAAATTGCTACAGGTGCTTCAACTTCCATGTGGCATTAGCAGATAGAGCACTATATTGTTAGTTGTGTTTACATGAAACCTGTGGGCCACTGTGCTGCAAACCCACCTACTCCATGGAGTGAGCTTCAGCAGCAAAGAGGAGTGTGCCAAGGCCAGCAGCAATGGAGTAGGAAAACATTTAAAGAGTTCAGTTCAGCCACATAAAGTTTAGCAGATGGTAGATTATTAAGAAACTTTTGTCATGAAGAGATGATGGAGTGGGAATGTCTAGAGATAAGTAAGGGTGGTACTTCTCCTATAGCTTTTGGGTTTTTGTGCAGGCATTGTGAAGGGTATCTGTGTCTGCAATGTATTCTCAGTCCATGAGAAAGTTCTAAAAGAGTTAAAGTCGGCATAAAGTTCAAATTTATTAAAGCATCCAGGAGGGTGTCTGAAGTCTATGTTTCCCAAAGAAATCTGATGAGATTTCATAGAATCACAGAATATCCCGAGTTGGAAGTGGCCCATAAGGATCGTCGAGTCCAACTCCTGGCGCCACACAGGACCAGCCCCATCACAGCAGGTGACTGAGAACATTGTTCAGACGCTGCTTCAACTCAGCCAAGCTCAGTGCTGTGACCACCTCCCTGGGGAGCCTGTTCCAGGGCCTGACCACCCTCTGGGTGAAGAACCTTTTCTTGATCTCCAACCTAACCCTCCCCGGTCGAAGCTCCATGACATTCCTGCGGGTTCTATGGCTGGTGACCAGAGGGAGGAGATCAACCTGCTTCTTTGCTCCCCTTTGTGAGGAAGCTGTAGGTCACCATGAGGTCTGTCCTCAGACTCCTCTTCTCCAGGCTGAACAAGCCAAGGGACTTCAGCCTCTCCTCATACATCTTCCCCTCTAGACCCTTCACCATCTCTGTTGCCCTCTTTTGGACACTCTTCAATAGTTTTATGTCCTTTTTGCACTGTGGCACCCAAAACTGTACCCAGTACTCGAGGTGAGGCCGCACCAGCGCAGTGTAGAGTGGAACAATCACATGCCTGTAGTGGCTGGCAATGCCGGGCTTGATGCACCCCAGGAGATGGTTGGTCAGCCTTCTTGGCAGCCTGGGCCCACAGTTGGCTCATGTTCAATTTGCTGTTGACCCAGACCCCCAAACCCCTCAAACCTCTTCTTTCTCCAGAATGAAAAGAAAAACAAACAAACAAAGCAATCACACCCCCCCAAAAAAAAAAAAAAAGAAAGAAAGAAAGTAAAAAAAAGGCTGAGAATTGAAGCAAGCTCTTGGTCTGGAACCCTTGGTGATCCCAGCATCCTGGCTGTAAAATAAGGCAGCAACAAGACTTAGGTATAACTCAGGAAAAATAGAAGAAAAAAATAATGCAAATTCGTCCTGCTAGTGAATAAAGCCATCCTCAAAAAATTATTTTCATTCTTATCACTGATTAACAGGACTGGCTTGTTAACCTCATTGCAAGTTACTATTAAAAATGAAATACAGGTCAGTTGAATATGCCTTATCAGGCTTATAGTAGGTCAGATTCATTCAGAATCAGATGCTGTTGTAAAGTTGAAGTGGATGGTCAATTACTCATTTATTTGAACCATAAAATCACTGTTGAATACACTACACATTTCTCTGCTCCCACTATCTGCACACACACTTTCTCTCATGCTATGAACCATTCATAACTGAACCATTCTGGATATCATTTGGTTATGTAAATTTTTTTTTTTAATTATTATTATTTTGTTTTAGAACAGGCTGGTCAAGAATACTCTGGCCTGTTTGGCCATGACCGTTGATGCATTTCTGGTTTTAATTCTGCCTTAGGCTGATGGAGTATGAGATTGTCTCTCCTTTTCTCCTGTGTTTTGGTATTTCCAGAAAAAGACTGAGAGATTCCATGGAATGGCAGTATTATTAACAGGTGTATAGACTGGCACAGGGAGGACCTAATTTCTAAGTAAGACTGAGAGGGGATGAATTCATGAGGTTATCCGTGTTCCCGTGAGAATTCACAGTGCAATAGCACTCTTTGTATCCTCAAAGCCTGCAGAAGTGGGACCCATATTTCTGCAAGCTTGGAGGATACAAAGAGTGCTATCATAGAGATTGAAGAAAGCTGATCCAGTTATTTTGGAAAAGAAGAGGAAAAAGTTCTGGAGTGGCGTATAACTGTTCCATTACTTTACATGAAAAAATTCACATATATTCTTTTAATGATAGCTCCCCAAACACTAACTCCATGAGACTAGCAGAAAGAGAAACATTTTGGCACTGATGTTGGGGCAAAGAAGTCAGACAACTCTCAATGCTGGATTTTCTACAGGTCTTCTATCTATTCCCTCATCCTTTGTTATGTTTAAAGAATTGGCTTTGGGACTCGAAATGGATTTCTCTGAGCCAATGATGCAGTCTGTGGACACAAGCACATTTCTAACTAGTTTTTGGGGTATAAGAAGCAGGACTCACTGATATTTTAGAGAATGATGTAGCAATGCTGAGAACTTGAAGAGATTGGTGGGGACTGGAATTACAGATTTGGTAATGGCATGTATTGACTTTTTCATCTCTCATTTGACTGTAGCTGGCTTTTTGGTGGCTGTATCAATATTGCTTGTCAGGCTTTCTGAAATGAGATGTGGTATTAAATTGTGTCTTCAAGTAGAACATCTATCTTGAACAAATCACTTGGGTCCCAGGGTAGCTATGCTTTGTTTTTGTTCTTGCTAGGCCTGTTTATTGGACCAGAGCTAAGCAAGACAACAGGACAATGGCATGAGGCTTGAGGTTGTGGAACCGTACAACATTCTACTTATTATCTGCTCAGGTCCTATGATGTTACATGAGATGTTTTTATGTTCATTTCAGTTTGTGGCTTCATTCATAGGTTCAGCCATGTGCAGCAATGTGGCAGATGACTTCATGCCACAGACACGTGTGACAAGGCTGACTTTATACTTACTTGCCTACATGCACTGTCTTCATGCCCACTTGAATTGAAATATTGGCACTGGAGTGTGGCCAACATCATTAGCTCCCTTCAGAAGATAAAAACATGTGCTGGCACTGGGTGGGCTGAAAGGAGACTGCTGCTAAAGGGGAATATTTGTGAAAATATCTCAGTCTGTTTCAGTTATTCTTGAATGAAGTGGCTCTGCTATCCTTACTTTCTGTTTCAGTTATTCTTGAATGAAGTGGCTCTGCTATCCTTACTTACACATGAGTTAATCTCACAAAACATAACTTTTTTTTTTCTGAAATACTTTGTCCCCCAAAAAATCTCAAGCCCTGTGGACCTGAAAAAAGGGTGCATGAGCAGCAACCAGTGCTGGAGGGAAAATAAATTCTCTTACGTTGCCCAAACCAGCTCAAAAAGTGCAGAGAAGCACTGTATAACCTGCACTGAAACTCCTAATAATCACAGTGTGGTAGATTGGTTGTATTTTCATTACAGCTTTTTTTTTTTTTTTTTTAATTTATGCTTTCCTGCAGCATGCTATTTCATAGACCAATAGATATTACTATCACTGTGATAATCAGCTTTCAATTTCCTTCCCCAAAATGTATTCTAGTTATAAATTCTTGTACATATTAAATAGTTTCTTGCTCTCAATGAAATTAAACATTCAGATACTTGTAGAGTATTAGTTAAGGAGACAAGAGAGAAAAAAAGAGCAAAAAAGCAAAAAAACCCAGATGCCTTTATAGTTGTTTATTTATATCTTTAAGAAATTAAGTCCTGGCAGTTGTGTTCGTATCTGCAAATTCTCATCCCTGATACATTTGTTTCTCCTCTTTCTGTCTCTCTTAAAGGACTCTTAACTTGCCAGAATTTGTGATAAATAAGCCAGCATCCCTTTGGTAGTGATTTTTTTTTAAGACAGGTTCCAGTTGCTGGATGGTGGTAGGACTGGATAGATCATTCATTCTCGTTTTCTCCTTCCAGGGAGTATTAGCAGAAATTGAGGGAAAGATTGAAAGATCTTCTTCCTGTATTTTTTTTCCTTAGCAATCTGTATTTTTAACACCTTATCCTCTCTTTAAGTGCTTTTCGTAGTGGGAAAGTGCTGTAAATAAAAGTGGCACTTTGTTTCCAAAAACTTCACTGTGTGAGGTCTTCCCTGCTGATAAGAAATTGCTAGAGCCAAGAAGCCCAGAAATGGGGTGAAAATGTGGGATAATCTGGGATGACTTGGCCTTCATAAGTATCACTAAAGGAGAAGAGTGCTATTTTAAAAATTAAACATAGGTACAGATGGGAAGTGTGTTACACGCAGATGCTGCACTGTGATCTGCAAGTGAAGGCACCAGTGTCCCACACAGAACCGATGAGACACACCATGAGTGTGAGAGTCCATGCCAGCGGACTAGATGGCTTTCAGCTTTTAACATAAGACCCTGTAGTTTTGTTCTCAAAATTCGTCAGAACCTGTTGTTCAACTTTTGGAATAAGGTACTAGTCAGCACAAACAAAGGTGTCAAGACATGGCCTTTAGGGAGCTTAACAAAGAGAATTCCTCCTGTCCTGACTTTAAGTGTTAGAAGTAGGTGCTCATGGGGCCATCAAAGCTGTTCTCATCTTTGATATCACAGTTCTGGTCTTGGTTCCTCTATGAGGTCCTCACTGCCTTACACACTGTTAGGATTTTGGGGTGGTTTTGGAGTTTTTTCCTTTGTAAAAATAACTCTGTTCATTTTTGCCACTCTTCATTTTGAAACAAAAAATGCATTGCAAATCTTCTTGTAGAAATGTAAAAATTGCCATACATCCTATGCAACCAATCAAAACACTTGATTCATCTCAATGTCCTACACACTAGTATTTAGAACAAAAAATATTACCTGGGATAGAATTCTGATTTATTTTTTTTTAAATGCCTTTGCCTTTTTGTTTCCACCATATGTCAGACTCTGGGCATTAATATAATTATCTGGAGACAGAACTTGCTGGGCAGTTGCCTTAAATATAGACCCTGAAGATCACCTGCCTAGCCCTTCGGCAAGAACTGAATCCCTAAAAGTGGTACGTACTAAGCCATCTGTAGAAATTAATCTCTCTTAAAACAACTTACCTGTGAGTTCTGTGTCCTTCAGACCAGAGGGATGATTTGCTGCATACTATGCTGCAAAGAGAACGCCGTACCACAACAGCATAGCCACAAAAAAGGCAGATGCAAAATACATTATGTAAAAAGAAACAAAGCTTTTATTTTGTTTTCCAGGTTTAAACCCTCTTTGCTCCACCTCTGCAATAAAATAGATCTGTTATAAGCAGACTTTTACAGAGAAGTGAGTGAGTTCAGCTGTGCTCTATCAGGCAAAATTGAGGATTATCTGTAAGGAAAATGTATGTATTTATTCAGACATCAAGTTTTGCCTCTCACTTTCTGGAAAACAAATTAAAGCTGACAAGGAATTAGATTGGCTTGAATCATTTGGCTAAGCAAGAAGAGTAACTCATCAGCATTTGCAGAAAACAGAAGGTATTTCTGTATTTCTTAGTAGTGCTCTTCATTTTATCTTTGAAACCAAAACAGAACGAAAATTGTTTCATCCTTGTTTATACTAGGTTGAATGTTTATGTTGCATGTTAAGTAAATCTCTGTTTATTTCTTCCTCCTCCTGAATTAGAAGTGAGGCAAAATTACTGAGGATGTCTTTGGATATTTGCTTTGTCTCTGAAAGAGCAGGTTAATTTGCTTGGATTATAAAATACTTGCTATACCTTTTTTAAACTCCAGTTTCAAAAGAGAAGTATCTGCTTTGTTGCACAGTATTAAATCACTCTATGTGTTTATCTCATCAAGCTAATCTGTCAAGATGAAATCTGTCATTTTATGCATTTATAATGCATTTATCACCATGGTAGCTGGGAAGTGAGTACACAATTTAAATGAGAAAGACTTCAAAGCAGCTATGCTTCCCAAACTTCACTGGTTTTTGACTATTTATTTTTTTAAGTTCAAGATTCTCCCAATGCTTCCTGGGAAATTTGTGGGGTTTCTGTAGTTGCTTGTAGAGCAGGGCTTTTACAACCAAACAAATTTTCGTTTCGGTTTGATGGAAGCAAAGCCTGAGCAGATCATTCTTATCTCCAGTGGTACATGAATGAAGTATCTACACTTCTTCATGAGCTCTACCATGTCTAGTGTTTCATTAAATATGTTTGTTATTAAGGAATTTGACTATTATGATTGACCTGAACTGTAACTAGGATCTTGCAGTTATCTACCTGGGGCTGGGAGTGGTTGGAAAGCTTCGTACCATCTGTGCACTCATTACCAAGTGTGCATGCTAATTCAGAGGTGAGGGAGACATGGGCAACGGTCATAACTAGACTAAAAGGTATCTTTCTGTACCTTAGTTGTCAGCAGTAAATTGTGAAGAAAATCAAGACATTAATAACTTCTGCGGAAACAACAGCAGTGGGAATGGAAACTAGAGCTGCCTTCACCTTTCAAGTACTTTCTACCTTCTTTTGACATCCTTTTTTTAAATATAGGCTAGGATTGGAACTGACGCAAGTGTCTTTAGTCAAAGCTGATGAAGGAGCTGCATTTTAAGGTCCATTTTCCAAGAGTTTTTCAATTTTCTGGTAGTTTTCAACTGACATGTATTCAGGAATGGTTTCTTTCTCAAGTCTTCGATATGAATGTTTGTGAGAGTACGTTACATTCATAAAGCTGGAACAGTTTTAGTTCAGCCCATTGTGGTAACATAAAAGAAAACAGCTTATTGCCAACTTTTTAGTCCCAACAGGCTCGTTTTAGATAATGCGTTTTCAATTGTAGTATTTAAAACCCTTTCTACTTTGACGGAATGAAAGCACATGTTATGTATTCATGGCAAATATGTTTTAAGCAGCAGTAACACTTTCAAACCTGGTCATCTGTTTATTACGGCAAAGGCCGTCACTGTGTTTTTGTGTTCATGTAGGATATCAGTTTGTACCAACAGTGGGTTGATCCTTTCTTACTGGTCAGTCTCACTCGGTGCTTGTCTTCAAAAATCACTGAGAAACTGAAGATCAGGGAATGAGAGGTAGGGTTTATGTTCATTAAGGCAGTTAGAGTTCAAATTTTAATTTCATTTTGATGTGTTGAGAAAGTAATTTTCTTTTCTACGTATGTGAAGGTATTGTTGAAAATGTCTAATTTCTATTTCATTTACTGCAGTCTGGGTACTGATTTCTGGCTTCTGAAACACCTTTCACATTACAAAATCAAATGTAGGATTTGATAAAAAATTTTAAACTTTTTAATAAATGTAATTTTGGACAGTGAAATCTGGTTTGTCTGTCAAACATGCATGTGAATACAATTAGCAAGGCAACATATTTCATTCAAACAGTGTAATCTGTTGCAAATATGATAACCTCTTCATTCTTAACCACTCAGCTGCCAGATTTCTTTTGCTTGTATTTTTAAATTCTTTGTTCAACAGTGTTTCAGTTTGGAATATGCGGGGTAGTCCTGACAGTGGAGGATGTGTGTAGCTCCCAGAAGAACCTTGTATATTTGCAAGAAGTGAAATGATTAATTATCTCTGTATTTCTGTTTCTATTTGATTCATAAACTTGATTGGTTCACTCTAGCGACTGATTTACATGAATGATCCTCAGACTGCATTAAGGCATAATTAATCTTTAGAGTCAAGTGGCCTTGTTTCTACATGGATGCTGCTTTGGAAATACACCCTATTTCATTATGGGGACATATGCAATGAAAAGTTGAAAGAAGGTGTTCATGATCTGCTCTGACTAGGACCAGATGTGAGGTTAGTTTTCATCTGGAGCAGGAGGAGATGATCCGGAGAGACAGTATAGATGTGCAGGTTCTTTGTGAGCAAAACACATAGCTCTGTTTGGCTAGAACAGATGAGATCAGAAATTTATTTAGCCCAGAAGTATGAGCTAGTTTATCTTGAAGAAACTTCAGCTAAACCACATCTGTCTCATCTCCAGAAGAAAAGGATCTCTTAAGCCAATTTCTTTCCTTTGTTTGCTATGCATTTACACTGACCTCTTACAAAAACTCTGCTACAGAAAACAATTAAGACAGATCCAGCTTTCTTTAAGTAAGGATAGTTCTTAATTGTTCCCAAACTTTCTCTTTTAGGTTAGTCCCTGCCAGGTCTCAGCTAAAGAGAATATTTGAAGAGTTATATCCTAGATTCCAGAATCTACTAAAAAAGCTGCTGGAGAAAAATATTACAGGTGTATCTACTGCTGAGGGACGGGGAATATTTAGCAGTTTTTCCTTTCTTGTGTGCTTTAAACCTTTCTACATTTGACATTTTATTTATCTTTTTGCACTTGGGATCAGACCTTTAAATTAGGAAAATCAGGTTTAATTTTCTACTTTGAAATCTTTCAACAGACTCCTGAACAGACTCCTAACTGGCTTGGGATATATTCACTCACAAGCATCTTTACTTTTCTCAATCCACTCTATTAAACTACCAAGACAGTAATTAAGGATCCCTACGAGCTGAATGTGGTAATACTGAAAGTGGTAATCAGTGTGAGAGACCTCAGTTTTGGCTAACAAGGGGCTAAGTGAAGTCAAAGCCTTTTCCAGTCTCCACTTGCTGCGGGCTCCGTTTGCAGAACGGGCTACCATACAGTAGATGTAAGGAATTTGAGTATGTACAGTCTCTTGCTCGGTGGTTCTTCAGCAGATTTCAGAGCTGTCTCTGCCTTTAACATCAATATGACCTAGAAATGAAAGAAGGCCAAGTCAGCTCAGGTCATCGTCAGAGCTGTAGCCTTCACTGAGATCTACTGATTCCCTAAGGTTGTCCTAAATATAAATTCCACTTTCTTAAGCAAAGTGCATCAGGCTTTATTTTCTTCATGTTTTGTCAAAACACATTATTGGAAACTTAGTCTACAGCAGTGTCATGAAGTTCATAGTGATGATGGACCAATAAGAAACACAGCCTGGGATCAATTGTATGGAAGGATAACCTTAATAAATGCAGGAAAGTTGAATCATTTCTATTGGTGGCTGCTGTGAAAGAGAATGAATATTTAAACTCTAAATCATTTCATTGAGGACAACATCTGTCAATTATTATTCCTTTCTGAAAATCATGTTATTTGCCAAATGTTTCTACTTAGCTCTTCCACACTGACAATTGCTGTGAATAAAATACGGTATGAAGTGTCCTGGAGCCATTAGTACAATTTTCACATCACTTTCCGAGCTAGTCTTGCTGGATGGAGGACAGTCCCACTGCTGTGAAGAACTGGAGAGACTACATGAAATCCAGTGGAGGAACTTCCTTATAGCTCCCTCTAAGAGACTTTAGCGTCTGATTTTAGAAAAAAAATTGCTTCCTCTGTCATATTAGGTTAACATAGTTGTAGAAGAAATTATGTGATACAACAAACAAGCTAAATATTGAAATCATTCTTGCTACTATGATGATTAGATTTGAGCGACATTTTTTGTTGTTTGTTTGTTGTTTTTTTTTTTCCTTTTGCACTATAGCGGCATGGAAGTATGCTTCATATTATTCTTATAGCCTTTCCTTGCAGAAATTTGACTGAAGTCTGCAACGGCTTGGGGTCTCAATTTCTCTTGCAAAACAAGAAATTTTATTACATTTTAACTTTCCTCTCCCTCAAAGACTGACGTGTGAATTTCCCCACTTTCCTAGTTCTTCTTTAGCATCCACTGTATGTAGAGCTAATTTATTCCTAGTGTTGTGGTTGATGTGCCTACAATAATAGAGTATCTCTGACAGCAAAGTAACGAGAGCTGATTAGCTTCCAGGATCACCACTGACATCAGTCTGGGAAGTGAATAAAGAGAAGATGATCTTTCTGTGTGCTTAATTTTATGGCTAACGTTTTTCAGAGATCTTTCGAAATTTTGCATAAACAGCTTGAAACATCTCTAAGGCTTGCTTTCAGATTTGCTGAAAGTGCCTTATGAAAACAAAGTCACTTTAAAATATCACAGTTGTTGCCTGCTCAGAAATTACTCTTGAACACGCCCATCCAGAGATCGCTGGGAATCACCAATTAAAGTACACTGCAGCTGTGTACAAAGTACAAAGCATCTGCTTGTTCAGAATCTGGAACTGTTCCTTGTCCAAGAGCATGAGCTATAGGCAGTGCTGAGGTCTCAAGTGGTTTTCTGGTAGAAACCACCTGTTCAGCCCATTTTATTGCTCACCTGCCCCTGAGCTACCCTTGACAGCTCATTACACAGTTTAATCGTGGATTCACTGACATAGTATTGTATATGCCAAAGCATCAAAACAACACTCCGGCTCAGACTTCATGTGCAGGCCCTTCTGGTAGACAGGATAGTAGTCTGTATCACAAAGAGTTTCTGGGGAGTGAGAGAAACAACCTGGGATTCCAAACAACATGCAAGATGGAAGCAGGTACTTAGGCAACCTGTGTAAAGGCAACCCCGTGGAAGACAGTGGAGATGAATACTTTTAACAGTATATGAGGGAATCTAACTTGAATCTAACTTCAAACATGCAGAAAATCAGTTTTCTGTACAGTCCTGCCTGCTCTAACTCAGTGTGAAAAATTGGTTTTGTGGATTAGTTTTTAAGTGCAAAAAGAGGAAATTTCTGTCCTTGTTACAGCTGAGAACAGAAGCAAGAAGAGCTTTCCTACTTCACTTCTCTGCTTATTGTAACTGTAAAACTGTTCAAAAGAGGCTGAAAATATGTTCTTTAACAGTTAGAAGGGATTTGTAAAATAAAACAATTTTATATATTAATTTAATTAAAAAAAAAAAATTATCTGGACGTTATCCCCATCCATATTCATGTGGAGGGAAGTCCGGACTCCTTCAGCCAGAAGAAATCTGATGAGAGAGTTAGGAGATTGGAAGTTCTATGGTAATAATATTTTAGGATTGTATTTTGGTGTGACTGTATTAACCAAAGTGAACACAAGGCAGAGAATAGATTGCAGAGAAATTAACTGATAAAAGCACTACAAAGAAATAGGTCAGTAAAAGGAGGCAGAAGAAAATAATAGCCGGACAAAAGAAGGATGTGCAGATTTAGGGCAGTCTTCAAAAGTAGGTGGGAGTAAGGCACCAGTAGTATGTTTAGAAAAAAGTTTAATTATATTATCCCTGCAAGAAGACCCTGAATTCAACAATCTGCCTGATCCTGCTGACTCAAATCTCTTCCCTCTAGCTTCCATCTAAACTCTCAAAGAATGTACTGCTATGAAGCTGGCATGGAAATTGTGGTTTGTTATTTTAATAGTTGTATTTTTATTGTAATATTTGCTGCCAGAAAGATCCTCCTGCACTGATAGATTTCCTTTCTTTCTAAAGTGCATAATTATTAAAGAAATCATTTTAGGTCTTTGTACCATTTTGTTTGTGGCCACATTTCAATATTTCTGCATACTCATTCCCAGGAGCTTCAGCCTCTGAAATCCATTTACCATTTTGAAAAGAGCAAAAGTGTGAAAAAATTTGAAGTGAAGTTGTTCTGTTGATCACCTTGAGGCAATTTTAATAATAAATGACTTAGAATGCTATGATTCAGATAGCAATTAGAATAAACAAACTAAGTTAATGAAAATAATTTAGCTGTATAAACTCTCTGAAGTACTTTTGTGATTAAATAAAGCTTTCTTATGTACAATACTAAATGGAGATAAGATATATTTAAATGAAGAGGCTTTCTGAATGTTAGTCAAGGTAGAAAAGTCTGGATTTACAGCAGCAGATGTTTGGCAGTCCCGATGCCCATATAGCATCCTGAGGACTGGGAAGGAAGCCCAGGAGGAGGACAGTTACCTCTGCTGCTCCAAAGGCTGGATGCTCTTTCTCTCTCCAAGGTCAGTCTACGTAAAGGCTTCTGTTTAGAATTTATTTGGGTCTCCAGCTTTGTGTCTTATGTTCATAACCACTCTATCTGTTAAAGTTTATCTTGTTCTCATAATTACTTTGTGTAGATTAAAACTAAGTCAGGTGCACCCCACCCCAGATGGCGTAATGTAAGCATCACGTCCAAGGATTACATATGGCTTTTAGCGCTACACTGCCAGTACACTGACTTCCACTTTTCTGGCTGTTCCTCTGTTCACGTCAATCACAAACTGCACTTCACATATTGATTTGTACTGCTGACTGCCTACACCGTGAGTTCCCTGACTTGCTCTAGCGATCCTCAGATACGGGGAGGAAGGTGACTCTGGTGACCAAGAATGAAGGATGAGCAGGTTACAACAGCAAGAGTGACTCTGACTGTAAGGTGTGTATGTCTGTTGTGCCATACACTTTGTTTTGTATATTAATAAACTGCTTCTGGCAAATGAAAAAACATTTTTATAAATAAATTTATAAATAAATATGCAAGTAGACAGTTTTATAAAATGCATATGAATGAGTCAAGCAAACTTGTAATGAGGCACGTTATAAAACGAAGCCTCTGTCATCCACATCAAACATCCATTCAGCATCTTTTTGTTAAGCCTGTAATGGAAGTAATAGAATTTATAACCATTTATCTGCAAAGGCTGTGCTGCTTGAACAGACAAATATTTATTTCCTTAAATTGTAGACCTTTTTAATGATTTATTTTATGATATAATCCCCTGAGTGATAGAGGGGAATACAACTTCCTATCAATTGTTGTTTACCCATCACTCTCTTCTAGCTTCATTTTACTTGTCTTAATGATACTTTTTTATTGCTGAGACCCCCAGTTTTTGGATTGCCATCTCTTTATCAGTGAGCTGGTTTAAAAAAAATAAAAATAAAGTAGGTCTTTGATATTCATCAAAAATTTAATCTGAATCCATTTAATTTTTTAAAATTCAGACAGTCAGATAAATATTTATTCAGTCAAGTGTTACTAAAGTTTCTGGTTTCTTCTGACATTGGAAGCAAAACTATTCACTGACAGGAGAAAAACTCATGTTTTTTTCTGATTTGACTGAGTGCAGATGAAACTGAAAAAAACTTCATACTGTCACCAACATTTCCTGATTTCTAACTTACTAGTCTTTGACTTTCTTTCAGACAAATCTGTGACATATTCTGTTAAGTCATGGGCACATCTCAGCTCACGTTTGCAGTCGGCTGGTTGGTGGTTCAACTTCACAGTGAGACAAATAAGCAAGGCTATACCCTACAGTAATAAACCAATCCATCAGTTCTACTTGGCGTGGGCTAAGTGGCCAGGCTTGTGTCCTCCCTCTGCATGGCATCTCCCATAGTCACTGCTGATCCCAGAATACAGGGCTAGGTGGACCCATCTGTCTGACCCCGCAGAGCAGCACATTTTATCCTTTTTTTGCGGCACTGGGAGTTAAGAAAGACTGAAGAGAAGAGAGTGACAGGAATGATCACAGGTCTACAAAGTATGACTTCTGAAAAACCGTGAAATAACTGGCGTTGCATCACCCACAGAAATGAAAACTGGGCAGAGAAGGGGAAAATATTGTAATAGTCTTCAAAGGTGTACCTGGCTACAGTCAAGAAAAGGGATAATCTCTTCATGATGACTGTGTTAGCTAGGAGAGAAATAATATGCTTATGTTTTTGAGAAAGCATGAGGACTTGCTATTAGGTGAACCATTTCTAGTAGTACCAGCCTGCTGAGCGCAGCTGCATAATACCGGTTATTGCAGACCAGTTTAGAACCGGGAATGGAAAAGCATGGAAAGAACAAGCAGCTTAGCTTTAGAGATGTCTAAGCGGTTAAAAATGTAGAGTGGTTAGTTGTCCTTAGCAAAGTCTCTCCTTTTTTGTTTTGTGCATTTAAGGAGATGAAATCGTCCTTCCTAAAGCAGTGTAACCTTACAGCAGAGTGGTACTGCAGGCATACAGGATGTTCTTACAGCCTTGCACCATCTCGAGAAAACAAGTATCAGGGAATCACAGGCTGAAAGATCAAAGACTGATTACTTGTATTAGTTAAAAAGGCAACAAGAAAGCTAGCTTCAGTACCGGAAACAGCCTCGTTTTTCATGAAATTGTGGTTTTGTTGCCAGACAGTGGCAAGTACTTGATCTGCCATTTTCCTTCAGTTCTGCGGCATTTCTGTAGCAGAGCCACACCTCACTAAGAGTCACCGACCTAGCTGAGGTGGAGGCTTTTGGTTCTGGCAGCTTTAGCTGCCTGGGTGAGCTCCATGGAAGCGATTTCTTTATCACCGGGGTGAAGGGGTTGTACTGGATGTGGCTGGGGTGGAGTTCAGTTTCTTCATAGGATCCCGTACAGCACTGTGTTTTGGATTTGTGAGTAAAATATTGCTGATAACTCAACAATGCTTTGGCTGTTGTTGACCTGTACTTGCAAAGTGTCGAGGCTTTCTCTGTTTCTCACTCTGATCCCCCCAGCAAGTAGGCTATGGGTGGGCAAGAGGTTGGGAGCAGACACAGCCTGACAGCTGACCCAAGTTGACCAAAGGTATATGCCATGCCTTATAAACCATGCTCAGCAATAAAAACTGTTTGGGGGCAGAGGGAGGAGAAGGCATGAATCTTTCCAAGGTAGCTGATGCTCAGGGACTGGCTGGGCACTGGTTTGCTTGTGGGAGGTGGTGAGGGATTGCTTTTGTGTCACTTGTTTGGGTTTTTTTGTCTTCTTTCACTTATTAAAATGTCTTGGTCTCGAACCACAAGTTTTTCTCAGTTTTGCTATTCTGATCCTCTCTTCCAACCTGCTGGGGGGGTAGGGGAGAGGGAATGAGCCACTGGGTAGGTGCTTAGTTGCTGGCCAGGGTCAAGCCACCAGAGGTGTGAGCACAATCTGTCTCAGAGATGATGTGGACCCTGAGCTGGGCCAGTGCTGCCTATGAGGGATGTGTGTGGTAGCATGAAACATGTCTGACCTTCTCAGGTGGAGCATGGGTGCAAAATAATTCAGCTGCTGATGCTCTGCATTGCAGTATGCAATGGAGATCCATCCTTGGACATGACGTCAAGAGAGAAAAGTTTTCAAAACCCCTGATAATACCTGCTTTAATGAAGAAAAGAGGTAAACCACATGAGTCTCCCCCCAGAACCGAAACCTGTGTCACATAACTCTGATACAAATTTTGAATACATATACCGTTTGACTAGCCTGTCCAAATTGGAATTTATGTAAGACCCTCTGAGTCAGCTGAGCTATAGATAGAAGTGTTGCATCTTGGGGAAAAAACAATTTATCTTCCTGTCTGAGAAGGGCTATGAACATCTGTGGGCTGAAAACATATTCCCAGATATTATGAAACATTAATTCCTTGTCTAAGAAGACCTGTTTTATTTCTGTGCCAGCTCTGCACAACAGAGAGTGCTAGAGTGAGTTTTGGAGCCATTCCCACTAGGAGTTGTTGATTTGGGTTTGTTTTTCTATTTGAGAGTTTATACAATGTCAGAGTGACCCTGAACAGTGAGTACTAGCAGGTGTTTGTGTAAGATTGCATGAAATGAACATAAATGCTGTGAAATTTCGGAATAATTGCTGCCTAAATGAGTAAAACTGCCTGCCTGAATTGCTTCTCACAGTTAGAGTGGAAAGAAAACTTCAGGGAGCGTCAGGAAAAAGAATGAAATCAGCTCTTAACTTCGTGAAATGCGCACATAAATCTTACTTGGATTTTTCAAATACGCATGTAAGTCATTGGAGATATTGCTGTCTCCAAATTTCCGTTGCCTGGATGCAAAGGACCCCACTCTCAGTTTCTTCCAAGGAGCTGGGCAGGCCAGCAGAGTGCGATCAATAGTTCAGGTGTGTGAGACTCTACTTGCTGCATGGACTTCCTCCAAAGACAAATCATAGAATCCTAGAATGATAGAATCATAGAATAGTTTGGGTTGGAAGGGACCACAAAGATCAACTAGTTCCAACCTCCTGCCATGGGCAGGTTCCCCCTACACTAGACCAGGGTGCCCAAAGCCCCATCGAACCTGGCCTTGAACACTGCCAAGGATGAGACCTCCACAACTTCTCTGGACAACCAGTTCCACTGGCTCACCACCCTCACAGTAAAGAATTTCTTCCTAACATCTAATCTAAATCCTTTTAGCTTACACCTATTACCCCTTGTCCTGTCACTGTACTCCCTAATAAACAGCCCCTTGCCAGCTTTTCTGTAGGTTCCCTTTAAGTATTGGCAGGCCGTGATTAGGTCTCCTCGGAGCCTTCTCTTCTTCAGGCTGAACAAGCCCAACTCTCTCAGCCTGTCCTCATAGCAGAGGTGCTCCAGCTCTCTGATCAACTTTGTGGCCTCCTCTGGACTCACTCCAGAAGCTCCATGTCTTTCCTGTACTGGCGACGCCAGAACTGGACACAGTACTGCAGGTGGGGTCTCACAAGAGCGGAGTAGAGGGGCAGAGCCCCCTCCCTCGACCTGCTGGCCACACTATTTCTGATGCAGCCCAGGACACGGCTGGCTTTCTGGGCTGCCAGTGCACACTGCTGGCTCATGTTGAGCTTTTCATCAACCAGCACTCCCAAGTTCTTTTCTTCAGGTCTGCTCTCAATCCATTCTCCGCCCAGCCTGTAGCTGTGCTTGGGATTGTGCCAACCCATGCGTAGGACCTTGCACGTGGTCTTGTTGAACTTCATGCAGTTTGCACGGGCCCACCTTTCAAGCCTGCCAAGGTCCCTCTGGATGGCATCCCTTCTCTCCAGTGTGTTAATCACACCACACCGCTTGGTGTCATCAGCAAACTTGCTGAGGGTGCACTCAATCCCACTGTCCATGTTGCCAACAAACATGTTCAACAGCGCAGGTCCCAGTACCGACCCCTGAGGGATGCCACTCGTCACCGATGTCCACTTGAACATCGAACCATTGACCACAACTCTCTGAGTGTGGCCATCCAGCCAATTCCTTATCCATGGAGTGGTCCATCCATCAAATCCATTTCTCTCCAGTTCAGAGGCAAGAATGTTGTGCAGGACAGTGTCAAAAGCTTAGCACAAGTCCAGGTAAATGAGTAATTATAGTAAGTTTATTACCTCTTTTAAAGAGAAAGATCCTTCCCTCCTAAACAGAAAGAACAGAATTGCATACCAGATCAAAAGGTTAGGAGAGGAAATAGCACTCTCCTCTAATACCCATGTTACATGTACATGTCTATGTAAGAGCACCAGCATTCTCAGTTGTTCTGATTCATTGTTTAAAAATTAAGATGCTCACAATTCCGCAGAGCTAAGAGGCTTTTGTCATATATGCTTGTTTGCATTAATATATAAAATTCCTCATAACCTGAGGCTGTTTTTGAAATTCCAGAATTCAGTAATTTCCAGCAGTGACATAAAAGCCAACTGGTAGAATTTGTTGATAACATGTGGAGCGATGACAGATGAGGAATGGCAAATATCTCTGATGGGGATAAAAATGTGTTCCCTGTAGTAAGGCCACTGTTATCCTGGAGATCATACTTGTTGTCCCAAATTCACTATGACCATATGCAGAAAATATTACAAAATTATTTGTAGACAGTGATGATGCTTGTTTTACTTGTTCAGCCTTTTTTCAGGTTATGGTACCACTGAGGGGCAGGCATGACCTGGTAGCTTGGGTTCATACCACCACCCTCAGCCAGGGAGCAGGGCAGGCTGGAGGCAGAATTTTTTTAGGATGTTTCCGTGAAGAAGGGGAAAAAAAAAAAAGAAAAGAAAAAAGAAAGATTGTGCGGAGGAAAGAGAATGCAATTGGTGCAGAAAACATGGGATAGAGGACTTCCCCCTATTATAGATTTATTTACAACTACAAGATGGGCAGTGGCCTACGGGGTTTTGTGTCTGGCAGGCCAGGTAAAGACTACTAGATGTAAATTAGACTTCCTGATCTAGAGAACTAACCAGAGAAAACATGTTTTCTTCTTTTTGTCTGTGTGCACTGTTGCACATACTGAAAACTTTTTTTCTCTCCTCCCTCCCTTTGTATCTGGCAGAGTGTCACTCAGTTGTGAAATTCCTGCTGGCAGTAGGAATTTTCTGAAGGATAAATATTTTATCTAGCAGTCTCTGTTCTGCTGTCACACAGCCTGTGTCCTGGGAAGAAAATGCTCCTTTCTTCTGCAGGCAGTGCTGCAGGCACCCGTGATTTGGTCAGTTTAAATGTGCAATTGCCAACAGAGAACCGAGGCTGCAAGGTATATGGTTGACACACTTCATGCTCTTCAACGTTGTTGAATACTGCCTGCTTCTTAGCCAACACTGGTATGTTTTGTTGTTGTTGTTGTGTTGAAAGATCTCCTGCTTTCCATCCCTGTAATTGCTGTCTTCTCGGCAGCTGTGTCACTGGAAGGTTTCTTTGTTGGGGTCTCTCCCTTTCCTCCAGCGCTGCTGGAAGCTAGGCCACCCACTGGTAAAATCTGTGTGTATCTTCCGAGGAGTGCAGAGGGGCACCTTGCCCCTGGACTAATGTTAGCAACAGGACTTTGATTTGCTGATTAAAAATGTTTGCAGTGGGCACATGCAAGCTCTACTGATGGCATTAAAAGAAGTTTCGTACGACTTCCACTCACCTGACTAGGATGCAGTTCACCTTAACTAAATCTAGCACACAGCAGTGCTGATGGTGCAAGGATACAAGTTTTATCCTTCTCTTTCTTTTTTTCAGCTTTCTGCGACTATACTTTTTTTTTAATTTTCTTTTCCTCCTCACTGACTTATTGTTTAGAACTTATTTTTCAGATACTTATCTAAAGTTACACTGCAAAATGTTGTATCTACTTACCTTCCAACTGTGCAGAACTGATGTTTTTATGAACAGTAGTAGAAAATCTAATACACTTTTATTCAAAAAGATGCTAAGTGGACTAGAGAGGCCATTAGTTCAAAGAGCCTGCAATATGTTCATGTTTTGAACGGTAGATAAGACCTTTGAAATGAAATGTGATCACTTAATCTTTTTATGGAAGGGCTTGCTTAAAGTCTGTTCTGAAATTAACTCCCATGTGATAGCTGCATTATGGATTTCTTATGATTTATTATTAAGCTCCAGTACTATATGATTATTTGATTGTCTGTGTGAAAGACTCAGTTTTCCATTTTTTATCCAAGAGACAATACTTAGTGCAGTGGGTAGGTGGGGTGTTTCAGGAATGAGGTCTCAAAGGGACATGTATTTGGAAAAGTGGTACTTTTCTGTTGTTGCATATACTCTACTACAGTGAAAAGTAAAGCAGCATTTGTGACTGATTTCTGTCAGTACGAGGTACATTTAAAAGATAGAGCCACCCATAATCTGGAATCTGGAGGGGAACATTTGCGTGTGCAGAACTACCCCTGTGGGCGGATGTCTGAAAAGGGGAATTACAGGTGCCTCAGCACGTCACTGATCATTTGCACAAGGCAGGAACACAGAGAAAACCATAATATGGACCATAAGCGGTTTGACTTATGGACTCCGACTTACTGAGCCTTCTTTGCTGGTTGTTGCTTAAAACTTCCATAACTCCAGAGGAGTAAGTATCATTGCTATGGGTTCTTGCTACACAGAAAAAGAATTTCGTTTGGCTCTGCATACTTCATACACCTTGATTTATGACAAATGCCATCTAAGGGTTTATTGAGGTCTCTTTCAACCTTAATGATTCTATGATCTTCCTTTGTGGAAGGATGTGCACATATGTCATAAATGACTAAATTTTTTCAGAGCAGGAAACCATTCTGCATTTTAAAAATCTCCTTCCTCACAGTTCTCAAAATACAGGCAAAATAAATACAAGAAAATCAGAGATTTTTCCTCAGCTTTCCCACTTGGCAAGTTCTTTTTACATCTGGTGCAAGAGAAGGATTCTTATGTGCAGCTCTCTGAATCAGTAAAAACTTGTTGCCAATAAGTCGTCGTGCTATCAAGGTTTACACACCCTAAAATATAAATGAGCCAGCCAATATGCAGGTTTTTAATGCCGTGGAAAATGCTGTACATTTTTTTCCCTATGTGTCTTTAGTTCCTAGCTGCATTTTAATAAAATGCATTATTTTTAGATACCTTAAGGTCCTGCAAACATTTAGATTATTAGCTTTTGGCATTTATAGGTTTCAGTTATTACCTGGTTGATACCCACGTGGTTGATTTGTAAAGTGTTTCTTAAACTTTAGGGTGATTTAATATTCCTCAAGAAGAAACAGAATAGAAATATTTTGTCAGCAGAGCTGCAGCAAGGTATGCACATGGAAGGGATTCACATTATTAACAAGTAGCTTAAAATAATAATCATAAACAATACACCAATGTAATACTATTCATGAAGGCTTACCATTCATAATGAGGACAGCTGTGGTAATTTAAAATTCTGTGGCTGAGATAAGAATGAGCCTTTGATGGTGATGTGAGTGTGGAAGTTTGAATGTCCAAGTTTTTTTCACGTAAAATTGCTGTTTGTTGGTGAGGTTAGTTCAGACAGGGAGTGAGCACAGAGATGTGGTGCATTATAGGCCGTATACTTGCCTTTAATCTGCTGCCAGGGTGAGCCTCTGGCAGCAGTCATTGGAAGAGGGACAGCGTGCACTCCTTGCCATGGTGCCCAGAAAACATGTCCAGAAACTCCCTTGACCTCACATGGTTAATGGGTCTACCATGCAGAAACCCACCCCTACCCCACAGTAGCCATAAACAGGGTTTGGTCAAGTCTGAGGTTGTACTGGGATCAGGGAGACTGGGTTGTGACTGCTTGCCTCCCTTTTCTCCTGATTAGCAATCTCTTCAGCAGGCACTCCTCACGGCGGCCTGGCGCCTGTGGTGGTAAGAGGAATCCACGACTGTTGTCGTCCTTAAATCTGTGATCAAATATCTCAACTCAGAGGCCTCTTTTTGATGTAATACAGAAATCTTTCTAATGAAACCAGCTTTGTTTTCCTTTCCCTCTGACAGAACTACCTTTTCCTGGGAAGGAGTAAGCTCTTTGTTTTACCTGAGCCTTCAGCATTTTTTTTTTTTTTCCTGTTGAAAGATTAGTTAGACTTTGGACTATGACAAAGTCTCAAAATGTCAACTTGCAGACCACCTAGCCGGAGGAAGGTGAAGGCATTACCAATGAGCCTCTAGAACTCGACTTTCCCTTCTGAGTGCCCTTTTCACTGGGTGTTTCAGAAAAGCAGCAGAATGTAATTAGCTTTCTCCATGTCATTCTTTTTTTTACACCTTAACTATATCTCCTTTTATCATTTTCCTTCCATACAAACTGCTGCTTTTCTCTAACATCCCCTCAAGTTACTGCATCAAGCTTGTTGCGCTTCCTTGAATATCTGTGTCTACTTTTGCCCTCTTTTTTGTTCATAGTGGGCAGGTGTAGTATACAAATGTGAGATAGGGTGTGTTAGGAAAACTCATGAATATAAAAGTGATAGATTGTGGGCTTTTTAAATGATATTTATTTACCTGTGATGAATTTGACTACATTTAGCATGACACCCTTCAGATCACTATGTAAGTGTAAGAAGAGTAGAGATAAAAATTTCAGATGCACATGCATCAATGCATTCAGATGCATTGAATCCCTGTTTGGATATGGAACTTCAAAACCCCAGCTTCCACCAAAATCAGATCATGAAGTCAGGTTAGTCATTTGTTACTTGTACACAGGGTCACCAAAGACAGGAAAGCTGTTTTTCTTTACACCAAAAAAGGTACAAAAAGATACAAAGCTGTTGCGTAACTGTGTCTCTTTGAAAATACAGTAAGAGATGAAGTTAATGGAAACAAAGACTTCTACCTCCTCAGAAAATAAGGTCCCCTGTGCATGCTTGCCTAAATTTGGACACTTCAGGAGTGAACTCAGGTACACAGTATTGCAAACTCTTACCGTATTTCCCGTGTGCCCTTCAATAAGCTGAATGGAGACAATAATCCTGAACAAATGCTATGTTTCCCAGGGCAAAGCTATTTCCTTGCAGTTTACTCACAGTTTGGCACATTTTCTGTGGGTGAAGAAGCCTAACCATTGTCCTATTTCCATCTACTGATAGGACTAATAACAGCATCTAAACTGACCTTATCCAGAAAGAGGAACCAGAGAATTAGAGAATCAGAGAATTATAGAATCATAGAACCTTTTTGGTTGGAACAGACCTTTAAGATCATCAAGTGAAACTGTTAACCCAGCACTGCCAAGTCCACCACTAAACTACGTCCCTAAGCATCACACGTACAAGTCTTTTAAACACCTCCATGGATGGTCACTCAACCACTTCCCTAGGCAGTCTGGTCCAATGACTGACAACCGTTTTGGTGAAGAATGAGGAAGCCCAGGAGGGCACACCACCATGGTTGCCAGCAAATTTCAGTGCCACAGTAATGCTTACAGTAGGTGAGGTTTGCTCTGTGGCGAGGGGTGAAGCTTGCTCAGACAGCAATGTGCAGAGGCAGCAGGGGTGTTGCAGAGAAACAATGTCCTTGGAGGAACATTTTGGGTGGCAAACAATAGAAGGTAGAGCTGGACCAAGCTCGCCTGCTCCTCTCATCAATTACAGAGCAATGTTTCACTGAAGGAAGAGATGTCTTTCTTGACTGGGTTAGTACTCAAAGCATGGACAGCTCAAGAAGCATGGCCTATTTTACTGACAACACCCATTTATTATGGGCTGGCCAGTAGATACAGATAAATCATGTGAGGTCGAATCAGAAGCGGTGAGTCCACTCCAATCCACATCAGGCATCAGCAGATGAAACAAATTCACACAAATTGTGCCCCCACAGAAGGTCTGCAGAGTGCAGGATTAATGTGATTAATGGTCCCAGTTATATAAAAACTGGAGCAGATGAAGGAGTGAAATACAGTTGATTATTAAACAGCTCAGAAATTGGCAAGTTCAGTCCAAGGTCAAAGTGAGACAAACAGAAAGAGAATTAAGCATCATTTGATACACCAAAACAAAAGCTGTTCTGACTTCTTGAAAGCCAATTCTGTCAATTAACAGGTACTGTGTGTTCATCTCTTAGAAAATATGATGGGAGATTACAATAATAGCCTTGAGTGACTTCAGAAAAGTGTATCCCATGGAGCAGCTGGATGAGTTCAAAGGGTAAATAATGTTTCTCATGAAGAAAACAATCCATGTCCTGATTATAGAAATTGTCCTAACTGATGGGGTGTGTATGTGTGTGTGTGTGTGTAGAAAAAAAAAAGAAGGCAATCAAAGCTGTAAAGCAAGAAAATTGACTTTACTCTTTGTCTAGTGGCCAAAATAGGATTTGAGGAAGAAACTTTATATAGTCCTTAATTGTTATGTTATAATGCAACAAAATATGCTCTTCCTCTGAGGTTGAAATGCTCTGAAGAAATATATCAAACATATACTGGCCAAATTTCCACCAGAAAGTTTTTTATGTTGTCTAAGCAACGGAAGCAACTGAAATTTATACTCAGTTAACATAAATTCCACCTAATTTATTTGACTAGGTATAACTGTGAAACACTTAGAACCATCCAATAAACTTACATGGATTTTAAGACCTTGATCTGATCTTCCATCAGAGATGCAGGTTCAATGTACCTGCCCTGTCTTGGACACAGTGAACATGACGCTCTCCGATTAAATGAGTGAAGGAAAGACTTGAATGTCCATTGTGCCCACTCTAGGGATCCTGGCTAGAGAGAGGCATGACATGTTTGTAGTTTGTGATAAAATGTTCAAAATATTTTTATTTATTCCTGTATTAAATTTATTTTCAATTTTTAAAACCTAGTCTCCATGCACCTTCTTCCTCCTTCATCTTCAGTAAAAAAGCTTCAATCATTGTGGCATTTTCCCTGTTTCAAATTAAATGTCGGACTAATAATTAGTTTGTGTTTGCTCATGACCTTCTGCTACAATGTGAGAGTAGTTTTTTAATGTCAGAATTTTAATCTTTACGGATTCTTTTCGTCACATAATCATAACAGGCTCCAATAAATGTAGTGAATGAAAACCTTTATTATGTGTCTGAAACAAATCAAACTTCAGAATCTTTTGATCTGCCGGTGAAAGCTGGTTTTAGATCTGTACAAGGAACTTTCCTTATTGGTAAAACATTTCCTAGGCAAAACAGCAATAGCTGTTATCTGGTCACAGTTGACAGCTTTATCTTCTATAGAAAAAGTACAAGTTTGATCAGAATTTCTTGATGTGCAAGAAAGATATTGAGGTGCTGGAGTGTGTCCAGAGAAGGGCAACAAAGCTGGAGAAGAGTCTGGAGCACAGGTCTTATGAGGAGCGGCTGAGGGAACTGGAATTGTTTAGTCTGGAGAAGAGGAGGCTGAGGGGAGACCTGATCGTTCTCTACAACTACCTGACAGGAGGTTGTAGCCAGGTGTGTGTTGGTCTCTTCTCCCAAGTAACAAGTGATAGGACAAGAAGAAATGGCCTCAAATTGCTCCAGGGGAGGTTTAAATTGGATATTAGGAAAAATTTCTTCACTGGAAGGGTGGTCAGATATTGGAACAGGCTGCCCAGGGGGGTGGTGGAGTGACCATCTCTGGAAGTGTTCAAAAAGCATGTAGATGTGACACTGCGGGACATGGTTTGGTAGGCATGGTTGTGTCAGGTTGACAGTTGGACTTGATGATCCTAGAGATCTTTTCCAACCTTAAAGATTCTGTGATTCTATGATACAGGAATATAATACGAAAAATAATGGTCATGACATTAATACTTGTCTTGGTTGTCAGTGAAAGCATGTTCTCCAGTCACTTCTACTTAGGTGTCACAGACACTATAAGCCCCAAAATTTGCTGGTGATAACTGACACACTTGGCAGCCTACTATAGGAGAGCCAAATGCAAACAGCTGCAGAGTTTTTACAGAGGGGCAAAGCATTTTCCCTGCCCAGGCTGGGTCTTCGCAGGTGCGGGAATGAGGTGCAAGTTAATGCTCTGAGGGGAAATAGATCAGAGGTCTGTTCTGCACTTGTTGGTGCAGACCTGTGAACAGAGCAGTAAACTAACTTGAGATTAGGATTTCCAACTCTTCCACGGATGTGAGGAGCAAAGGGGGCTGTTACATGTAATTACTTCAAGTAATCTAATGTACCTGACGGATTTTGGAGAAGAAATATGCTGAAATAATGTGTCAATTCATAGACTGTTGCTTGTGGGAGAAATGGCACTTCACAAAGCAGTGAGGCATTTTGCTTTTCTTTCTGGCTGTCATTACCACATCCTTTCCCTGAAAACGTACTCTGTGTCACTTAGAAAGGGTTTGCTGAGCTAGAAAAGCCACAGAGAAGATCAATGAAAGTGGTAGAGTCTGGGGAATACTGACCTTTGGGGAGAAATTGAAGATCAAACATTCAAAAAGTACAGATGCATTTTAGGTCTACACCCAACAGAGGTGAGCAGACTCTCCCAGCCACATTTGCCGGCCGATGACTGCATGACCCCGTTGTTTTCTGCATCACAACTTGCAAACACACGCTGCAACAGCCACACAGATATATTGGATGTGAACTTCACAAAATATGTGTTTCCGTAATGAAAGAAAGTTACCTCTATGTAAACAAAAGGATAAGCGCTGGTAATGAGGGACAGTTATTTAGAACACTAAAAGAAAAAAAATATTAGAGCAAGGTGAACAGAGGACCATACAGGATAAGCTGACCACATGCGTGGCATGATCAGTACATCCAAAAAAACCCCTGTGAACTCTCTATTGCTTGAAACACTGAAACCTTCTCCAGATAAATTACATGAAAGTAGTACTATAGAAAGTAATCCCTGGTGTGAAAGGAGATGGAACAAATTACTTCTCCTTTCTATTTCTTGCTTACATAAGGTATATATTGTGCTTCTCCCCTGTGTAATTCACATAAGCTCAGTACTGAAAGTTACTCCCCTTTGCAAAGCAGTTGCAGGTCTGCAGAAAATTGCTGTGTAAGGGTTGGGTGGTGTGATTTATCAGAGAGAAATTGCTTTTCATGTGAAATTGGTAAACTGTAGACAGGAGATGAAGGAAATAAGGAGGAAAAAGAAAACTAAATGTTAAAAATGAAATAGTCTTAAATAGAAAATTAGAACTATTTTTGAAAGAGTAGCAGCAGGAAAGGGTATCAAGGAGAGGATTACAGTCCCCAAAATAATCTGAGTTTTGTTTGTTTTACCCCAGAATGAACACATTACTCTTCCTAACCTTCTTGTTCTGGAGAGTAGATTAAAAATTGTCAAGAAAATGAAAACCCACATTTCCCTATAATAACCCAGAGCTCCAGGCTTACTTCATTTTCCCCGCCGCTACTGTTTTAACCAAACTACATGTCCACCGTAACTGAAGTAAAACAAGCTTGTGATTTTGCTCAGAGTCCATTTCATATATCTTCTTACACAGCAGGTAGTGGATTAGGTAATAATCTTATTTCAAATCAACCCCAACTTTATGTGGTGAATTTAGAGAAATCCTTCAGGCCAGACTTTTTGTTACAGCAGGTTCTTCTTTCAAAAAGTTTGTTTTGGAATAAGAAATGGTGGAGTGTTGCCCTCCCTGAAAAATGCAATGCGACACCTCCAGAAAGGATAACATTAGAAGAGGTAACTGGAACAGGTTGCCCAGAGAAACTGTGGAGGCCCCATCTCTGGCAGTGTTCAAGGCCAGGTTCGATGGGGCTTTGGGCAACCTGGTCTAGTGGAGGGTGTCCCCGCCCATGGCAGGGGGATTGGAACTAGATGGTGTTTGAGGTCCCTTCCAACCCAAACCATTCTATCATTCTATGATTCTGTGACTGTGATCTGAAAAAAAGTATGAAGGAGGCCAGTATCTCCCAAATGGCTACTGTTGTGACTGTGTAGTGGAAGGTCCTGCTTCCTTACAATTGCACTGAGGTTAACCGTGCAAGCTCCCGTAGAGATCCACCTCAAACAGTAAAAAAGAAAGATTTCTCCTTTCCCAGGTTTGAAATTCTTGGTTACTCCAGAGCCAAATGCAGCCTCGCAGCCTGAATGTGCGGTTGCACAGGGACTGTTTTCTTGGGCTTGTACAGATCTTCCTTTGCTAAATGCCCTGAAACTAGAATATCCAATCATGCAGAGAAACACCTCTAGCAAAAGCGAACAGCCATCAATAGGGGTAAAATGTAAGTAGGCCTGCAACTACACCAACCTCCAACCAAGCAGAAACGGGAATTTTTAGCATTGCCTTTCTCCTTTGGTGAGGAGAGTCAGCACAACTTTACCTTGCAAGTTTTTCAGCTTATGAACATTTATGATTAACCATAAGGGACGAAAACAGGAAAGAAGAAATAATATTTTTGCTAGCAAAGACAAGAGGAAGAAAACAAAACCAAAACAGTTAATTAAACATACAAAAACATTATTTATCACAGCTCCTGAAGACAGTGAGAGTATTTTTTCGTTCTATTTGTTGGTAATCTATTGCAGGGTTACGATGGCATGTGAAATGATGAAGGTTTCATTCCAATTCCTAAAAAGTCTTGTTGCTTTCCATTGAATATTGCTAGTTTTAGCCCTATTCAAACCTATAGTTTTTTTACAGCATTTTAAGAAGTTCTCTCATCTTTGGCATTTCCAGTGTTGCAAGTGACATTTTCCTGCTATAACAACTCTTAAAGTATCAACAAAAATAGTTACTTGCATTACAGCTGCCAAAGTCCCCTGGGATGAATATTTTAGAGTGAAAACTCTGTCCTTCTCAGTCACAGCTACTTCTGTGAAAAGTATCACGCAGATATGACAAAAATGCAGTGTGGCACTCACCAAAGTTCAGAAGTTGTTCTGTACTAGCACCTTTTCCCCTTAATTTGAATTTCTTCATATTTTCTTTTACATGGCTCTTCTAATGACCTTATTCTCACGGAAGTGCTAGTTTTGTGTACGCTGCTGAGCTGCTGTGAGAACCTCAAAGTTTGACTTGCCTGTATTCTATGAGCCAAACTTCACTTCTCATACGGTGGCATGAATGTAAGGCTCACATTTAATCATGTTACATAGCAGAATCATTTTCTAAAACATAGATTTCTCTTTTCAAGTGAGCTAAATTAAAATGGAAGCAGTAAAGGATTGCATACCAGTCAATAAAACAGCATAGATGCCGACTATATGGAGAGTCAAAAAACTCATTTCAGAAGCCTTGAACAGACATTCCATATAGGCTTCAACAACAAATAGGTATTTCTGGCTTTCTAATTTCTGTCAAGCTGGATACTGTGCCACTCTGTGAAATCTACACAGCTGCATTAACTGACTGTATGCTAATGAAGGATTCTGTCATTAACTAAATGTTAAATACTATTGATTAAATACTGATTATTCCAATGGACTTGGGTTGTGGTCCGTGGTAAAAATCTTTCTGCAAATGCAACTTATTTGGAAAACATGAACCCTTAAAGATTGGGGGGTAGGCATGTGCTCAAACCTGGTATACCTAACTGTAGTACGTTGTTTTAAGTTTTCTAACTTTGAACTATGTTCTTTTAATATTAGAGTCTAATTTCAGATTTAATTGTGTTAACCTGGTGATTTCCTCAGAGTATCAATAAACAAAAAATATTCCCTTTGTAAAGTGATGTTGATATGAAATTTCATTTAAAAACTCAATCCTCAAATGTGTAAATATCTCTCTGTGTATATACACATCTATGTGTGCATGTGTATACTTGTCTACATGTAAATAAAATGACTGTAGTTTTTGAGTAGGAATAGACTGACTAGTTTGGGAGAGCAAAGATTTCAATCTATTCTTTCTACGAAATTATATTAGGTGCCAGGAATGGGTGGGCTGATGGGAAAAAAGAAGGTGTGAGTTTGAGCCAGACAGATGGGCCGTGGGCAGGCAATACACAATCAGATGGGTCTGGTGTTATAAACCATTAACGCAGATTTCTGGAGTGATCTAGCAGCAGGAGTGGATTTTTTGCAGCTTCAGTGGGTCACCGCACATCTATGACCTTCTCTCTGATTGTGAGCTGGTGTTTATATATAGGGTGGCCAGTAGGTCGAGGGAGATGATTCTCCCCCTCGACTCCGCTCTTGTGAGACCCCACCTGCAGTACTGCATCCAGCTCTGGGGTTCCCAGCACAGGAAAGACATGGAGCTGCGGGAGCAAGTCTAGAGGAAGGCAATAAGTTGATCAGAGGGCTGGAGCACCTCTCCTATGGGGACAGGCTGAGGGAGCTGGGATTGTTCAGCCCGGAGAAGAAAAGGCTTTGGGGAGACCTAATCACTGCCTTCCAATACCTAAAGAGGACCTACAAAGAAACTGGCGAGGGGCTGTTTATTAGGGAGTTCAGAGATAGGACAAGGGGGAATGGGTTTAAACTGAAAGAAGGAGATTTAGATTGGATGTTAGGAAGAGATTCTTCCCTGTGAGGGTGGTGAGGCATTGGAACAGGCTGTCCAGAGAAGTTGTGGAGGCCCCATCCCCTGAACTGTTCAAGGCCAGGCTGGATGGGGCTTTGGGCAACATGGTCTAGTGTAGGATGTCCCTGCCCATGGCAGAAGGGTTGGAACTAGATGATCCTTGTGGTCCCTTCCAACCCTAACCATTCTGTGATTCTATGATTTTTTTTTTGCTACTTTGTAAATGCATGGGTCTCTTCAAGGTCTTGTGATTCGTCTGGTTGAAACCCTAAGGAACACTTAGAAAATGGATACCCCTGAGAATGGCTCTGCTGTCATCTCAGACCTTCATGGGACCTGCAGGACAGATTTCACTGTTTCCAACCAATTCTAAAGCACACTGGTAACTATGAATAAGACCATCAAGTACATTGAAGGACTGTAACAAAAAACAGTTAAACAATCCCCCCCCAAAAAGGGAGAGAAAAGTTTGAGAGAGACCACCGCACAGCAGAGACAAAAGATGATTATTTTTTTTGGTCCAGATGTAGACAAGATGAAGAAAACAATATGAAAAAAACCCTCTATTTCTTTCTCCTCTTCATTCTGAAAGAGGATTCTTCCCTTTGAGCATTAAATCCCTTATATTTCTCTGGATTGCAATGGATAATGAGTAAATATTTTGACCTGCAGATAGATTTAAGAGTTGAATGTTTTACCCTAATATTTTAGAGGGAATGTTTAACTTCAATATATTGCACAATAGCACTTTAACATGTCATCATCTCAAAGAAACCTGAATACAGCAAATGTAATGAGAATATAAATCAGTGGGATAGAAGAAAACAACTCCTGGAGATGGTGAACAAAGTTTCTATGTCAAACACAAAACGCTAGAGAATTTGTAACTTTGTAAAAGACAAACATATTATTTTTTTACTTATAGTATTGTTAAAAGTGCCCAGACAAATGTCAAGTTGCTCAGTGTACCCAGCCAAGAAAGGTTATGGGGTTACGTTCTTAACTTTTTTTTAAAAAAAAGGAGGGGGAGTAGTGAAGAAAAGTTAGTGTTTCATTAAATTCAGCAGGAAAATAAAATCTATCATCAGCTGTAAGTACATATTGGGAAACATTAACATTTGCATTGCACTATTTCTTAGAAAAAGACATGTCTAAGCTACATAATTTAATTAATATTTAGACCTAATCTGTATAAAGAATAATTGGCTTATTTAAAAGCTGATTAGATTAATGTTATTATGGTGACAATAGAGCAGTTCTAAGCACATCCCTTTTAAAAAAAAAAAAGTGTTACAGTGCATGGGGACGCTGCCATGAAGTGTGAAGTTTTATTTAGGATGTAGCAAACAGAAGGATGTTTGGATCACAGAGCTGTAGTGCTTTCTATGATATAGCACTTCAGTATGGTGAATAGGTAAAGGGTACCCTTTTTACGTACCCTGCTGCTGAGCTGGGTCATGCACGTCTCGGTGCCTTTATGCTAGGAAGAGAGATTTCAGAATTTCTCTTATGTGGCAACTGAAGGAGCAGACGGTTTGGGAGCAGTCTGTCTGAGCTTAGTTTCACTGTAAAAGCCCCAAGGTGTGAAAGTTTAGAAGCACAGAGATTTGTGAGTCCTGGCAAGGTGGTGTCACTCAAAACTTAGTGGTGGTTTTCTCTAAATTGAGAATTTAAATGTGTTATGCAGTAATATTGTGTGCAAAATCACAAGACAGATCACCACTACTCCTTTCCAACCTAGCAGAGACTAACTAAAAAATGTATTTTAAGAATAGTATCTGATATTTCTTACTGTTAACATTTTTTTAAAATTTAGCTGCAAATAATATTTCTGAGCTCTCCCCAAAACTGTAGTGCCAAACCCCCTTCCCCCCGTACTGCCTCAGTAGCTACTAAGGATTAAAAAAACAATTTATTTTTTTCAGATGTCAAGAAAAATAGCTAGTATTTCAAGAGGCGTGATAAAACTGCAGTGGTGGTGCTGCTGTTTATAGGGTCATCTGCTCTCATGCCTCTGTGGTCAGGTGGCTTTAGTGTCTAGAAAAATGTTACTTCCTCTGCACATGGAGACACTAGTTCATGCTCTAGCCTTCCCCTCAAAAGGAGGAACTTAGAGCTTCTCAGTTCTCAATGTGACAGCTATTTTTGCAAAACCTGTATTGCACCTTGCAACCAGGATAAAGAAGTTAACGGGAACATTCACAGACAAAAGATGATTTCATAAATATTGTTTATACATGGAAGCAAACCAAAACCAGAAGGAAGCTAAGTGTACATATGTAAAAGTAATGTATTTCATTATGCTGCTTGGTCTTCTCTGGGAGCTGGAGGATGAACTTTTTTTACGAGTAGGACTAATCCTAGAGATGTAGAAGTACCTTTTATGTTTTATGCTTTCCACATGTTTGTATGTCTTTCCCTGAGAAATCTCAGTGTGATCTGTCCTTAAGTCAAGTTAAAATCATTACTAATATAAATCCACTTAAATCTACAGGGAAGCACCCACAGCCTTTGTAGTCAAGGTGAACCAGCTGCCGCAATGGCTTGCTTTGCCCACTAAAAATAGCAGAAATTAATCCAGCCCCCGTTGCCTTAACTAATGACTCTCTGGAAGTGATGGTCATGCACAAATGTCGCAGCGGCACCACTGTGCATGGGAAATTGTATCTCCAAACAATTTGTCATCAGCCACTGTTTGGTCCTCAGGGATACTTTATGCCTCCCTGATGCTTCTGCTGCTGTGGAGAAAAGCAAGTCTGAGTTTGGATGAGGACATGCAGGATGGCACTGCACTGCTCTGCAGCTCCCGGGGATGCAACCCACCTCCAGCCACCTCATGGTCACCTCACAGGATTCCTCCCCATCCTGTCCATGGCCGTGTGCTCACTTCATTCTTCCACCTGCAGCATGTGTCAACGGGAGACCTAACAGGCAGGTGGGATGCTTGGCATGCGGCAGCACTGCTCTTGTCACTCTGCTCCGGAAGACTTGCGGATGGGTTGGTCATATTTTCTGTGGATCTTGCTGTCTTATTAATACTAGACGCTGGGCTCAAGTTTTGAATTTCTTGCCTGTGTTTAGTATGTCGGTCAGGAGACTGCAGTCCCACAGGGGAAAGGGATGTTTGTTTTCCAGTTGATCAGCTATGCCTATTATGAATTGTGCTAACAAGCTACTAATTTCAGACACTTCATTTCATGAGCGTGACAGGATGAATGTTTGCAGTACTGCCACCAGTTTAAAGTGAGGAATTGCACTGATTTTGTCTCTGTCTTGTTTCAGACTGCTGTATATGCTTTTCCAACTGGTTTTCCCACTGGGCAAAGTCAGCTCCCTTAAGTTGAGCACACATCTTGTCACTAGAACTGAATAAAATCAGCATTTCTTTGTCTCTCGGTGTGCTGCTGTCTCTCCAGAATTTACCTTGGATCACACAATTGCTTTTTTGTTCACATTTTCAGTCATTCAGAACAATACTGTGGCTGACTACCCGTTGAATGGCTGGTGTACTTTATACCTCTGGCTAGAGGTCTCTTTGTGAAAATGAACAAGTTCAGAAGAAATAAAAAGGAAGGAGAAAAAGAAAGTAAATAAAAATCTGTGTATTCCAGGCTATGCTTCAGAACCGACTGAGTTATATATTTCTACTCTCACCTGTTACCAGGCACAGGAATACTATGCAGCAGGCTGGCAAAGGATGTCAAAATTAATCCTTTGTTCTCTAGAAACAGATAGCAGCACTCCATATGCTGTTAGTTGCCAGTATCAGCTGTAAATTCCAGTGAATATTTTCCTCTGTGTGTGACTTTTTTTTACATTTGTGAGTTTTACATCCATGCATGTGGATACAGTTACACAGTCAAGTACACCCATGTATGCACAGACAAAATGCACCAGTAGGTCAATATCACACTGTTGATAAGTTATTTACAGGTCCTAGCCCACACAGTGTAGTGTGAATATATTAGATACACTGTGTGTGAAGTTAAGGAGGAAGAGACAGTTTTTGTCTTCTGATAGACAAAAACACACTTGAATTTTGTAACGTACCATTACAAGACACCAGCACTAAAATCAGTAATGGAAGCAACATGCTAAGTATTTCCTTAAACATAAGGAATTGTATACTACCTATTGTATACTACCTGTATACTTTGCTCTCATTTAAGAAGACCCTTAATAGAAGGAAGAAATAAATCCTTAGGATAAAAATCAGTCTGACTGTGTACTCCGATGTGGTTAATCTTTTTGATTCAAAAAGCAGTTGCTGGCTGTAGAAAAGCAGAGTAGGAAACTGAATGACTCTGAACTGGCAAGAAAGATGTGCAATACTTAATCTACACTGCAGCTGGCTGCTGACAGGTCCTTGGTAACAAAAAATGTAATTCCCTAGCTATCATTTCCTTCTTGAGAAAATATAGTGCAATCACTGACAATCTCTGTACCCGTTTTCTCCAACTGTATGAAGGGAATAATAACCTCTCCTTTGTTTATAGGGTTTGATGAGGGACAGTTGAGCTGAGAAAGACAGATGCTTAAGAACTCAAAGTCCACAATGCATTTCTATTTGTAAAACAAAGACAGAAACCCACTGTTCTCTAAAATGAATGTGCAAGCAAAATCTCTGCATTTTGAAATGATCTATGTATTTTTTCTCTGTTTAGCTAAATCTAAAATGTCTGACAGTATTCCAAGTTCTTGAAAACCAAATATACATATCTCCAATCTTCTTTTCATGATAAACAAGTCTAAATCATGAAATATAAATGAACACAGGACAGTGTTTTCCTTGTAACCAACCCACTACCTTCAATATACATAAGCAAAAACCCCAGAACAATAAATAAAGCAAGGGGGAAACTTTAAGTCCTCCCCACAACCTTTATCTCCCTTCTTTTCATTTTATTGCAATGACTCAAAAAAATGCCAATGAATGTGAAGCTTGCTAGCCTGGGGACTTGCAAAACTTTAAGCCAGCCATAGTCGCAGCTTGCCTTTTGATTCACATTTAAGTGATTGTCACTCAGCATTCAGCCTCTTCAAAGATGCCATCGTCCAGTAGGAACTCAGCTATTGTAAGAGCATCCTAACCTAAAAAGGCTTACTACGTACCCTGTGTAGTTCCAGAGACCACTCTTACAGAATGTGAAGCCACCTCTGCTTTTCTTCTCTGTAGCCATGTCTTATTCCTTGTTTCACTATGTCAGATAGAGACAGGAGGTGCTATTAGACAGTACTCTTCCCTGTAAGTACTAAATAAAGTGTTGCGACGTGTTTCGGGATCTTAGCTTCAGCTTCCATGCGTTACTTCTATAGTATGGTATCTCTCTGCCTTCATATCTGGGGAAGCACTGTCTGAGGCAAACTAGATGCCATCATGAAATATTACAGAATGATTTTTGCTTCAGCGTAGTACCCGTGCAAATGGTCACAGTTTTCAAGGCACAGCTTTTTCCCTGTAAGAAGTCAAGTTGTTCCTGTGGTGCCTCCTTGGTGCCTGCAAGTGCAGAGGTACTTTCAGAGGGGTGAGGGACAGTGAGGTAGTGTTGAGGGGCATGTGGTTGTCAGTGCATTAACACAAGTCCGTATCTTCATGTGCTGTGTAGAACCACTTGGAGATTTAGACCAAAACCCACAGTACACCTCTCAGTATCCCAGGTATCTCACTACACCTCAGCTGGCTCTGTTGCACGGCATTGCAGTGCGCTGCAGTGCAACTCCTGCAGACATTAGGGCATTACACAGCCAAAATCCCATTTTCAGGAAAATTAAAAGAAGAGCAAGCTGGTGGGGGGTTTTGCTGATTTGTCTTCAATGCTAAAGTAAAACTTTCCACAGAGCAAATGAAAGAGCAGGAGGACAGAGGCTGTAGTTGGTGAGGAGAAAGGTAAGGAAGGAGCTGGACCATGACCGAGATCCTCCCCATGCAAGTGGGGAATATTCACCACCAGGGGATCCTTCTCCAGCAGGAACTGGTGGCAGCTAGGGCTCACCTTCACCAGTTCAGGAATACAGCTTTTTTAGTACGTGACCAATTAAATGTGTTCGGTGCTAGAAAAATGAAGACATGAAATACAGTTACAGCTGTGACAGTGTGATACTTGCAAGTAGAGCAAGAGCTATAGAAATATTTTAGGTTAGGAGACAGGAAATATTGAGCCATTCTTTTATCTCTCTACATGCCACAGAAAGTTTTCAGGTAGAAAGGAAATAGGACATACACTTCCCACTATGGAGTGAGTCAAATCTGGACTTTATTCAGTCGAAAGAACAGAATCAAATGTTTTTAAAACAGGGCTATGTTCCAAGGCCTGATGTCTGGCAAGAACTGCTGGTGCGTAGTGTTTTGGTTGCAGTTTTTCTCTGATCAGCCCAAGTAATTTTCTGCCTGAGCCTCTGGATAGCTAATTGTGTGAGAAAATGACGCAGAAAACATGGGCACCATGCACTTCTATATATTTCTGAGGGAAATATATAACCCTTTTTCAGAGACTGGAAGCTACGCAACCACATTTTATTGTGGAGATCTTTCCACTGACCCAGGCAAAGATATCCCCAATTTACAGTGGTGTAATTAACCTGTGAAACTGGTTACCAGATACATGTCTTCTCGTATCAATACCTACTTCTCCCTTGTAAGGGAAGGAAGGACAGGAGGGCAATTTGGAGGGAGAGGGTGAGCTTTTCATCCTATCAGAAAGACTCCCAGATTACTGATAAATATAATTTTATTCAGTACAGTGCTGCTGTGGAGCAATGCAAGTGCTAAACTGCTATTTAACTTTGGCTATTAGCCAAACTAAAATTGCAAAAGAAGAAACAAAACCATTTTATTATTTTGTTATGTACCTAATTAAACGTTAAGACTACAACAGCATTTTTATGAAAGGAGGTACTTAAAACGCATTTTTGACATCGCAGTAGTAACAATATTTTTTTTGTGTGGTGAACAGAAGCCTTTTGGCCGTGGGATGCCTTTGTTTTGAAAACTGACAAAAATTATTTGCTTATCTACAGAACTGCAACTACTCACTGTGCCTGTTAGTCATACAGAAGTAGGACCAGGGTAAACGTGATGCTGTAGTAGAGGTAGGTGTGCAGAAAAAGTGCATTATTATGCTGGCAAGCTGAGCTAGAGACAGTACCCTGCCATTAAGAGGGAAGAAAAAAGGGGTGGGGGGGAAAGAGTTGAAATCAAACCTGGATATTCTAATGTAATTTGGAAGGGACTGCAGAGTAGTCTAAATGATAATTTTTTTTGACAGTTTGATATGTATTTATAGCTGTTGCCAACCCTGCCTGAATATTATATAGGATTATCTGGGATTTTCTGGGTTTATCACCACAGGCATGCAGGATTAACAGCCTGATGAAGTCAAAAAGAATTACCCAGCCAATCCAATCCCTATACTTATATAGCGCCCTTCACACAAGGTCCCAGAGCACTGCACAGGAAATACAATAACTGCCAGAAAGGACGGCAGAATAAAAATCTGCCATCTAGGCTTGAAATCCAGTGGAGAGACAGGCTACAGGGTATCTCCTAGTGGAAGCTTCCAAAGGGTCAGTGCCCAGCAAAGCAGAGAGGGAGGACCGCTTGTCAGGGTCCCTGTTAGTAGCATTAAAGACATTTAGGATTTTTTAGTGCTCAGCACTTTCACAGTGGGAGCATAGAGGAGGATACAAATTCCCAGAGGCAGCTAGAAGCTAGGTGAAGGGAGCTTCAAGTAAAAGTGGATACCAGATACATAAGATTTCCTTCTGCACAAAAAGGAAAGGTTTGTCTTACCTGCAGCTTTTATTGAGTGCTATCCAAACCCTGTTATTTTTTCATGTGAAGTGTTCATAAATATTTTATCTTCAAACTGTGCTGTACCATACGTGATGCAGATACATGAGGTTCTCCTGATTTTGTATGTCACCCTAAACCCAGCACTGCTCTGTTAAAAGATTTGTTAACCTTTCAAATGCACCTAATTTATTCAGACAGCAAAAAGCACCCAAACGAGAATGAAGCAAATAAATTTGAGCCAAAGGCTCAGATTAAAGCCTTATCACTCACAACAGGGCAGTGGTGGGCACCTGCCCACACTCCCCAGCACAGGCCTGATGAAAGAGTATAGTATCCCACACTAGTCAGGTATCAAAGCTTGTCTCATCTAAGATGGAGCTTCTGAAGCAGTTGGCCATAAATTGTCAGGCTTAGGAGAAGGGTAAAGGGATGCTTATGTTGCAGCAAAGATAAGGACTAACTAAAAGCCATCAGCCTCTTTCTGCTAATACTGGTATTTTAGCTCATTGACATGAAATTGATTGGGGTTCCTCTGCACAGACTTCAGACAGAGCACAAGACAAAGCTTCAGGCTGAATGAGGTGAAGAGGAATAGGCTTCAAGATACAGTGTTAAACACTGCGTGGTTTGGAGGGGCGAATGTCTTGGAGGTGATACAAAGGCGGAAGGGTATGAATAAAGCTAGGTTAAAGCATCTACTTGTCTCAGTGTTTGGAGTTTTTCCGGTCACAAGGAACAGGAGTTGCTGGTAGGTATGTAAAGTCTGAAGTGTTTGCTGTTCAGTAATTACTGTGATTACTGCATTTGGACATGAAGGAGGGCTGGCCAATTGTTCTTGTAAAATAAATCCATTTTGTTCAACATGCAGGTTTTGACATACATTTTAAAAGAATAATAGATTAAATGTTTTCCTTCAGAGTTATTTTTGACTACTTTCAATAAACATTTTTCTTTCAGTTGTGTTTTAATGACTGTAATAATGAAACAGCATCATAAACATGTTAATTTACAAGAAGAAATTCAAGAGTGTCTTTTCCCCAGGCTGTCAAGTAATGCTGTTCTGGGGGTCCAGCATGATCATGCTGACTCACAGAGGTATGGAAAGTCATCTTCTATGGAGCACAACTGGTAACTCTTTTGGATTCTTCTCTTTCTACCTGCCCTGCATGCTATGCTGAGAGGAATTTGCAACCCTTGATGTTGGTCAACAGAAGGACTATATCTCAAGATCTGTATCCAAGTGCCTCTCTGCAGATACTAGGGCAGAACACATTAGGAATTTTAACTCTAGATACATGAATATAGCAAAAAGTGAAGGTTTACCCATGGCATGGGTTCAATACCTGTAATCTACCTGCAAGGGTAAAAATGAAGTTGTGGGGTTTAGAAATTTCATGTAAAATGAAACAGCAGTGACAAAACCACTTCAGTTTAATCAAAATGTTTCATTTAAGTAATATTGAAAAATTGTCTTCAGATTCTTTCTAAATTCATAAGGTCACAAGAAGCAAAAAAGTTCAACATATCTCATTTAGTCTTTTCATTTTTCTCACAAAACAGGAGGTTAATACAATTGAATTATTCAGCAAGAAGCTTTTTTTTTGACAAGTTGCCATTTTTGATAGAAAAAATATTAGTTGGATACTGACCAGGTTGTCTGCTGTATCTGAAAGAGGAAACTGGCTCATATTTCAGGTCAGGACTATTCTTGTAAAGTTTTCAATATTTAAAGAAATTTCAGGAAAATTTTCTCTGGTACCAACTCTTCTTTTGCCTCACTGTCACAATTTTAGTGCACGCAAGCCAGGGAAGGACTAAGCAACATCCATCTTCCATTTCTCTTTCGTCCACTGGCTTTCAGGAAGGCATTTGTTGGATTTGTTCCTGTATTTACGCTGGAATGAGCAAGGATGAGTAGATGGCTTTTGTGCTTCAAGCAGGATGGTTTGGGGCTGAGCTGCTCCTGAGTACCTGTGTGAAAATGCCAGCCACTGAGAAAACTTGTCTCGTACTGATGAGCTTTAGTGCTGTGGTCTTTGTTGCCGATTTACGTGAGAACTCTTCTGTCCACAACATAGTTTTGTATATGTACTGTACAGAAAAAATAACTGGATAACCTTCAGTTTTAATCTGAGTATGCATATGCAGAAATACAGAGACACATGCACACACACAGAAAAAATTGGTGCACATGCATATACATGCACACAGTTCTCCAGTGCCTCATGAAAAGAAAAAAATGTATTATCCTCATTTTTATGAGGCCAGCAATAGGGTTACCAGGCTAATAAATGAACCATGAATTATTCATCAGTCTGCACGTTGTATGGATCTTTTAAATTACAGCCAAAGAAACGTTAAAACTGTAAGCTTCTACCGTTTTTACAAAACCAATTTAATTGCAAAGACACAATAAAGTTTCTCTCCCTCTTTTAACCATTTGCTATTTTAATGACACTAGAAGTAGCGGCTTAGGTAAATTTCCATAACATACAGCTAATGAGATACAAGGTACATTAATAATTTACAGGCCTGAAGTGTGTTGGACCTTCATGAAAGTACCTTTTGCAAAGAATATAATCACACAAAAGTGATCTCATATTTCCTGTACACTTTATTTAACAGAGGCATTGCCTGTATTTATGAATTTTGTGTATTAGCAGATGAATTTTGTATATTAGCAGATGAAATTTGAGAATATTCTGGAGTGTACCAAGCTGAGGCAAGAATATACTTTAATACTTGTAATTATTTGTATTCAATACAAACAAAGGGAGATAGAAGAATCATATTTAGAGATATAAGATTGTTTTAGAAAGAGAGCATTCAGAAGTATTTGGTATCACTTTGTGATTCACACATTTCAACCTCCTCTGTCAGGATACGTATTTTCCTTAATTTTATTGAAAATGTTTATATAATTGCATAAAAGGTTATATAAGCCGTTCTTATACAACTGTGTAAAGAACTGTTTATACAGTTGTTTATTTCCATGTATACAGTAAATTGTTAACGATTTTTCTACCCTTTTCTCCACTCAGCAACAAAACATAAGGGCAAAGCTAAATTGAAAAAGAAAATTAATGAGGCAAATCTCAACTGAGGTAACCAGGTCTTTCATAACAGTGTAAAAGAATTACATTTGTTTATGCCAACAGAGTCTAAGAATTTGTAATGGGGGAAGAACATAATTAGGACAAAATGATGGTATAAATAAATGTGCTGTTCTGCCCTCTTTCCTCCTTGTATAAGCTCATATTAAGATTTATATTTATCCTATCACCTTTTCTGCTTTAGCAGAGACATGAAAATAATCTTCACAACTAGATGTACTGAAGGGAACTGTACAAAAAATACAGAAAAGAAAAATTTTCCTTCCATGAATTACTCTTGATACTTAAGTCCCATACTTGGACAGAAAACATGCCACATTTTCAAATATGTGCCTAAGCCCAACCTTCCAACCTTTACACAGACCTCAGAGTTACAGCTGGTGTCTGGGCTCTCCCAAGGGTGAATTCTTGGTACATCTCAGTACTACCAGCCAAATCCACTTATTCTGGGAACCCTGGATCAGTGGTGAAAGTATACTCTCCTAGGAGACTCAGCTTCTCTTCTGGGTTTATTATTGTCTTTGTTAGGCTTCCTTCCTTGGCCTTTTAGACTTTTGGAACACAGGATGGCCTCTCCATCACAAAGGACCAACCTGTAGGTTCACAGAACATAGAATTATAGAATCTTTGAGGTTGGAAAAGGCCTCTAGGATTTGAGGTTGGAAAAGGCCTCTAGGATCACTGAGTCCAACCATCAACTCAACACCACCATGTCTGCTAAACCATATTTTGAAGTGCCACATCTACACACTTTCTGAACACCTCCAGGGACGGTGACTCCACCACCTCCCTGGAGAGCCTGTTCCAATGCCTGACCACGAAGTGCCTTTCAGTGAAGGCTTTTTTCCTAATATCCAATCTA
>VWZZ01004270.1:170399-224964 GCA_013399095.1 Psophia crepitans | reverse complement strand
CTGAACAGTTCAAAGTCTGCCCTGACCACATTACTGTATGGGTTCATTCACCCTTTTCATAACATATTGTAGCACCTATTATGAGGTCAGGTTGCATCTCTCTCATTTTTTTTACACGTAATCATCGCTTTGATATCACACATGGAATTTGTGCACTGATGGTAAGACATTATTTATAAAAGAAATCATATTTCAAAAGTCCAAGAAAATCATTGCAGGGATGAGAAAAAAATAATTGTCAAAAAATGAACAATACACACTTCAAAGGAGCTTTACTGGACGTACCTCTGATTATGACTGACTTATTTATGTTAAGTAAAACAAACAAACTTCATTGACATGGGGCTAATTCTTGCTTCCACAAAGAGACGGATTCAACACATCAGTTGATGAGTTGCGCTCATCGAAACACCAAATTTTATACACACTTTAGATTTCAGGGTCCACAAAGGATCATACCTTGTAAAAAATTCAGAGTAGGACTCAAGAAATTACATACCTCGTGGTTGTTTAAGCAGAAGATGGAAAACAGATTCCTTACTGGTGGACCTGGACAGGACTGATGCATTGAGATGACAACTGGACTGCTCCTGATCTAAAAAATAAATAAATAAATAAATAAAATAATTCAGGGAAACTCATTTAGAAGTCAAAATTGGTTGAACAATTTCCCTAATAAAACAGCTTCACAGACAGAGGTTTTAAAAAATACATTCTCAAGTGGGAGCACATGACATTTTTCCCCCCCTTTGCTTAAATGTTCTCTCAGTATTTTCGTCATTGTGATGAAGTATAGATATATTATGGAGATTTTCTTTAATAGAACTAAAATAAAATAACACACCATCAAAAAAAATTGTTTTCAGTTAAGTAAGACCTAGAAGTTACAAAAGAAACTGTTTTCTAGATCAAAAAATCAAATGTCCAGGAAAGCTCATGGTGATATGAAACATATATGAGAAAGGTTGAAAGAAACGGATTCAAGACCAGCAAAAGGACCACAACAGTAGCAGATGAGAATTGATTTCTTGATGACAAGTTACCAGATCAGCTAACAGATTACTTCACAGAGACAGAGTATTTAGACATTATTTTGATTGTTTCCACTGATTACTGTCAATGTTGCGGATAAATGAAAAATGAGATAAGAAAAACTGGATTCAAGGCCAATTTTAGAAATTGGTTTTGGAGCTGTTCAAGCAGCCAAAGGTGACTTCCTAGAAGAACTGACACTTGCAGGAAATGTCTTATAGGAAATACGTCTAGCAGTTAACTCCAAGAATCTGAGCCAATAGATAGACCATATCTGAATAATATCACAGAATCATAGAATCTTTAAGGTTGGAAAAGATTGCTGAGACCATCAAGTCCAACCACCAACCCCACACAACCATGTCTACTAAATCAGCAATTTGAGGCTGTAACATAACCTTTTATATGTCATATTAAAGGGTAGTAGCACTGAATGATGGACTACTGTCAGAAAGACCTGATACACAGGAATGCATCAAACAGACAGCGGAAGACTAATTTGGGGTTACAGAACAAAGTTAAAATAGCTTCAAGAATCAGAACAATGAGTAAAGATGTTCAGGAAGGTAAAGAAAAGCTTTCCTGAAAATATCAAACTTCTTGGTTCTTGTGAGAATAGAAATAACCTCAAAATTATTTCACCTCAAGAACAAAGTTTAAGGCATTGGAAACCAGCTTAGAGGTTCAAGACGAAATCAGTAATTTATAGGGAAATACTTGAAGAATTGAAGGGTCCTTCCCAAATTTTAAAAGATGAGTGCATACGAAAAGCCTACACATTCATCTCAACATAACAATAGAGCAATTCTATTCCTGTCCTTCTTGACCTGAGATACTTCAATGGCAGAAACAATGCTATTGTGAAATCTTTCCTCATAATGCTAATTATTCTGAAGGAATTATTTTCTGTTTTTCTGTCCGTGATGCAAACAAGCGGAATAATGTAAATTTCCCCTACCAGAAGAATTTTCCAGAGTTTTAAATATCTGTTATTTATTTTTTCTTTATATCTATCTACATAGTCAGCTAAAAAGTATTTTTTTCAAAACTAGCTAACAAGTATCTGGAAATTATTGGGGTTTTGTTGTTCTCTGAAAAATACTTTCACTGTATACAATTAAAAGCACTAGGTTACATTTTTTATGTTTAAAAAAAGTATTTATGCATTTATACAGTGCACATTATTTTTTTAATTAGTAGTGTATTGGTTTTGCATGGCAATGTTTTGGTAGCGGGGGGGCACACAGGTGACTTCTGCAAGAAGCTGCTGGAAGCTTCCCCTGTGTCTGATAGAGCCAAAGCCAGCTTCAAGACGGACCTGCCACTGGCCAAGGCTGAGCCCTTCAGCAACAGTGGCAGTGGCCCTGGGGAAACAGAGTTAAGAAGGGGGAAGAAAAAAACAACTACGGGAGCTTTTGCAGCCAGAGAGAGGAGTGAGAAGATGTGAGAAACTCTGCAGACACCAAGGTCAGTGAAGAAGGAGGGGAAAGATATGCTCCAGGCACTGGAGCAGACATTCCTCTGCAGCCCATGGAGAAGACCATGGTGAGGCAGGCTGTCCCCTGCAGCCCATGGAGGAGGGGTGATGGGGAGCAGAGATTCCACCTGCAGCCCATGTAGGACCCCACACCAGAGCAGGTGGAGACACCTGAAGGAGGATGTGACCCCATGGGAAGCCCATGCTGGAGCAGGCTTCTGGCAGGAGCTGTGGATCTGTGGAGAGAGAAGCCCATGTCAGAGTAGGTTTGCTGGCAGGTCTTGTGACCCTGTGGGAAGCCCACGCTGGAGCAAGCTCCTGGCATGACCTGTGGCCCCATGGAGAGAGTAGCCTACAACAGAGCAAGTTTGCTGGCAGGACTTGTGATCCCATGGGGGATGCTTGCTGGAGCAGTATGCTCCTGAAGGACTGCACCCCATGGGAGAGACCCATGCTGGAGCACTGTGTGAAGAACTGCAGCCCGTGGGAAGGAGTCATACTGAAGAAGTTGGTGGAGGACTGTCTCCTGTGAGAGGAACCCCACACTGGAGCAGAGGCAGAGTGTGAGGAGTCCTCCCCATGAGGAGGAAGGAGTGGCAGAAACAAAGTGTGACGAACTGACCGTAACCCCCATCCCCCTCCCCCCGTGCCGCTGGGAGGGAGTAGTAGGTAGAAATCGGGAGTGAAGCAAAGCCTGGGAAGAAGGGAGGGATGGGGGTAGGTGTTTTAAGATTTGGTTTTATTTCTCTATGCTGTTTTGCTTGGTAGTAAATTAGATGACTTTCTCTCTAAATATAGTCTGTTTTGCCCAGGATGGTAACTGGGGAATGATCCCTTCCTGTCCTTATCCCGACCCACAAGCCTTTCAAGTACTGCTCCCCTGTCCAGTTAAGGAGGGGACTGACAGAGCGGCTTTGGTGGGCACCTGGACTCCAGCCAGGGTCAATCCACCACAGGCAGCTAACATCGTGGTTTGAATTATGCCACAATCAGCACCAAGGGATGTTAGCACTTTTATTCTAAACTGATTACCCACATTCAAAACTGATTTGCAAATAATAGATTTCTTCATATTTGTATTACTGCATTCTAACACTGACTTAAATATGGGGAATAATACTTATGTCCCATGTATTTTGCCTGAAAGGAAAATAACTGTTGGTAGCAGACTTGCTTTGATTATTTAGTTCAGTTACATAATAAAGTCATAAAAACCAGTTTGAAAACATTTTGGAATACACATTTTAAAAGTGGTAATCCTAGTTTGGAAATCTTTGTATGGAAAAAGGTATGGACAAGCTACACTGCATGCAATCTTATCTTGGGAAACAGGTAGGTTTTAATAACCAAAAATATGAGAGAGCTGTTTTAATGTGACTGTTCATACACCGTTACCAAAGGCAACACTGCCACAGACACCAGATTTGATAATGCAGATAACACTGGATTCCAGAGACGAATCAATTTACCTCCCTTTCCTAATTACCACTGTAGCTTTACTCTTCTATCTGATCATGGCCCTTCAAGCTTTGAAGTGAATATCCTCTAAAAAACAGTTGCACTTTTTTGTTGTAACTTCAAAATACATTTGGCCCATTGAAAACATGAAATTAAATTATCCATGGCAATCAAAATAAAGAATTACACGTATTAATGAACCACTAATGCTCAGGAACAATTCTTATACAGGTGAAGCCTGTGGGATATGGTGTACGCTGGAGATTTCAGTAGTATCAATTATTTATATCAGTTCAGTTGCTTCCATAAAGTCTTAGTAGAAATATTATACAATGATATTTACAAAAGAGCAGTAACATTCAACTTGAAACAGCTGAACTAGTACAAGTGGTCGCTAAACCATCTGTCACAAGAGTTTGCACACTCTATAGCTCTTATCATTGGCTCATATTGGGGAAAATTACCTGCTGTCAGACATTACTCCCATGAATATTCTTAATGTAGCTATGAATGCTTATATGAATAAGCTGCAGATTTAAACCACAGATATGCATCTAAATCCTGGAAGAAAACTTATTGTTATTAAATTCAGTAAGAGAACACCAAGTTTAAGGAGGTTAGAGATTTCATCCCTTCATCACAAATTATCAGATGGTGGGTAGTTTTACTTGCTCTATAATTATCCAAAATAAAGGACATTTTGTGCTATAATATCAGTCAAAATTCATAGAAAGAAACATTTCTGAGGGATAATGCTCTTGGGTTTGACAAAGTTTCAGAAATGCAAAAGACAGCTTCAGAAATGGTCCAGATATGACAATTCCCAATTAATTTATATTTTAATTCCTGAACTATGCAATTCTAAACATAATTTCACATCTACCTAGGGCAGAAACTGCCTATGGAATGTTATTTGAAAACAAGTAACTGTAATCATTAAAGCATTAAGCAAATCTATAAATGTTGATTTTTACTGCTTGTGCACTTTAATTGAGATGCCCTATTTTCGTTGTTGTCACTTTTAACTCTCTTAAGAAGTGGAAAAGGATCTGAAACACAATTTGTAAAGATCAAGATCAATCAAACATTTCATTCTGCATTCTGACTTGCTACTTTATGTCAATTTCCCTATTCTGCCCTCTCTCTGGCCTCCAATAAACCCAGCAATAAGCACAAGTTCAGCACAAGATTGAATAATAATAATATTCCAGTAACTTTAATGCTAAAACATGGGCTAAGAGGTTTCAAAATGGTAGTAGTTTATATTACTAAACCTACAGTTCTGAGTGCTGTTCTCAGAGATGGATTCAAAACCTTCTATGAATTTGACACAGTCATTTCTACTCTTTGGATTAACATTTTTAAGGAAAAACCAGGTTCTAAGAATGACTAGGCTGTCACTCTTTAAGGAATAAATTAAGAGTACTTCCTATTTCAGAGTAAAATGTTTGTGTTTAACTAGTTCACATGAAAGGTTACCATTGTTGCGTCTGAAGTAATATTACTGTCATTCCTAATTAGCTTGTACTTTGCTGTGTTCTTGCACTGCTGTGAGAGATTCTAAGATAAAAATGGGCTCTTCAGTTTAAAACACATTAAAATAACATGTAGATCATCATAGCATAGGTAAGAGATATGGTCTCCATAATTTAAGACTGTCTTGAAATACTATTCAGGTTTGGACATCTCATTAACAAATTGTTGTGGTTCAGCCCCAGCCGGCAGCTGAGCCCCACAGCCGCTCGCTCGCTCACTCCTCCCGCTGGTGGGATGAGGAGGAGAATGGGAGCAACACAGGGGCAGCCTCCTCGAGTTGAGATAACAACCAATGGGCCAGCAAAGGGAGAGGGAAACAACAACAAAGCAGCAAGAGTTATAATGGGGTGTAAACAAATGCGATAACAAACGGAGCACTTTACCAATAAAGGACCGACCCGAGGGACCAACCACCCAGCCCCCAGCCAGCCCATCCTGGAGCAGTGCGGGCCTGCTCCTCCTCAGCCAGCCCCCTTTTATGTGGGGCATGATGGCACAGGGTATGGAACAGCCCTGGTCAGTTCTGCTCACCTGGCCTGGCTCCTTCTGAAAATTAACGCCATCCTACCCAAAGCCAGAACAAATGGATACAGGTAAAATAAACAGGGGAAAAAGGGGGGGAAAACTGTGGAAAAGCAAGTTTAGAACTACCACAGTTCATTTCTTGGTAGGAAAGGATGTGTACTAGAAGTAATCTACCCATAGTAGGATAACTTTTTCACCAGACTGGTTAGCATTGTGGGATGGCAAATTCACTTTTAATGTTGAAAAAAAATCCAAGTTAATTAGCTTTTACTGTACACTGGGCTAACATATCTGCATTGTTACGGTATATACAATATCAAAGTTAGTATTTTAAAATACTGTTTGCTTCATTTCCAGGTAAACTATGACTTGAGAACATGAAAGTGCAACTAAATATATAGGCCATTATGGAAATTATTTCCCAGGATATGCTAGGGCCAGAAATATTCAGCTGAACTTGTGCCTCTATGACTTTGTTTATAAGACAAGATTTCTGTTCCTCTGAAAAGAAGGAAATAGGAATTACAGTAAATATTCTTAAAGAGAGCAAATCATAGCATGCACAACCACATCTAAAGACAGCTTGAATGCATAACTCTTATTGTGCATAATCTTATTGTGATGAAAAACAAGCAAGCATTATTTACAGGTCACCAGCAGCAACTGAATTAGAAAATTAACATTACATACTAAGTTGATTAACAAATTCAAGACAGCTTTTAAAGGACAAGTATGGTTTTACTTCCATAAAGATCACAGTAAACAATTTGTTTTTTCAAAGAAAACTTTTCATAATTCCACAGATCACAGAAACACTAGATCATCATCATGTCAGGTCTACTTATGTGTAAAGAAAAATGAAGACTGAAAACTTCTGATGCGTAAAACTCAACATCGGTCTTTCATTGTCTAAGCCAGTTGCCTCTGAACTGTTCCTATTATTGAAAATCACCCTGGGAAAAGTTAATGCTTTATAGTTAGAAAGACGACCATGTTTTCACTAAAATACTTAAACAATGCAAGTTCTGCTAATGTTTCACAGAATATCACAATTCACTAGGTTTTAGTATCAACATTTAAGCTCTATATGTAATTTCTAATGAAAATAGATTGTGGATAAGTTTGATTGTTCTTTTCCATTGTTTTGTGAATAGCACATTAGATTAGCTTTTTTACAAATAATACTTTGTAATATCAGAGTACTAGACTATGCTACCCAGCACTAGATTTATACTCAACAAACCAAGCAGTTTGCTTCTCATAATTGCTCTTGTTGTATAAATCAGAATACCAGCTCGCACTTTACTGTAAAATAAAGCATGTTGACAATGCCAAATCATAGTGTAAAGGTGTAAACCTGGCTTAAAACTTACCTTTGCACAGGTTTGATTTTGTTATTCTCTTATGTTTGCCCATCCATGGGACCTGTGTCAGGGACCACTGGAAAGTTCATCTTCAATTTTTGTTACATGTAGATGCCAGGAAATGCTTTGGCACCTGTTTTCTGATACTATATGTTATGTTGGACTAGGTGGAGATTGAGAGAAACTCCTAAAGCTCTCTGCTGCACTCAGAGTGAAATTTACTCTTTCACTGGACAAATTTTAGTCATCAAGGAGAATCTGGAACTTCGAACTCGAGTTCTACAGCATTTGTGAAATTTCAGTACGGACAGTGACTCGGCGATCTTTGATAATTCTGTATCTCATACTATTTTTCAAAGTATGTTTGAAAATATTGCTGAAACATACATGCTTGGAAGGCCAATCAGAAAAAAAATCTCAGATGTTTTGCTCTAACTCACTCCTTTAGTTATGCAGAATTTGACAAAATAATACAAAATATTTTGGAAATTAACTGAGGAACAAACCAAAACAAAACATTAGCCATTTGGCTTAGACATACATGTCCCAGAACAGTCCCCAGGAGTATCCTATTGCCTAAATGCTACAGTGCAGTCCACAGCCAACGACCAGCTGTATAATGCTGTATAATGAAGCTGTATGACTTAAGAGGTCTAATGTGAACAATTGCTAAAAGTTTGTGCTATTTCTTAGCTCCCACAGCACAGTCAACAGAGCTTTTCAGGGTGGAGGTGAATGATACACAATATCTCTGTTGCCAGGAAATGGAATGAGGCAAATGTAGTCACACCTCACACACTTTTAATGCAACCCAGGAAGATTAAGTTCTCCCCCCCACCTTCAAAAAATTCAAACCCCTGTACCTGTCAGCATGACGTCTACCACCACATTTTCAAGAGTTGGATTTTTGAAGGGTATGATGACAGAAGAACACTGGCCAATGCATGTGCTTATGCTGGTTGGTTCCATCATCTGAGGAGGAAGACCAGTCCCGGAAAGGTAAAATATCCACTCCTTAAGCTGTAGATGAAACATGTCATTATTTATTATTTGACGAGTGAGATCTGTACATTTTGAGGCATTTTGCCTACTTCATTCTTCATGTGTTTTATTTCTCTTTTCTGTTGTAAGTGAACGCTTTCTTTCTTCTTCTCTCAAGCTGTTGTGTTACTCTAAGTATTGCTATCTAGAAACCAATAGTTCCAGTATGGGAGATGTTCACTTCTCCTCTTTACACATAATTTCAGTGCTACTCTGAACACAGAGTATTTAACTTCCATGCAGCTACTCAGAGCTTCTAGTGTAGTGAATGGAAAGGCATAGGTGGTTGCAAGAGGGCAATTCAAAACACATATATTAGAACCTGAAAGGGGATGAAGTGAGAAGTTCTCTTCAGAGGACAAAGGAAGAAGGAAAATAATTCTTCGATGGGACAGCAGTAGAATCACACAAAAAAAGCTCAAATTATTAACTCCAAAGACAATAAAGAACATTAACTACTATACACAGAAGAACTGAGAACACTAGAAAAAACTAGTAGATATAGACTATCACCACAGAGCAGAAAAAAAAAAAAGGAAATATAATTGAATTGATGCATTAATTTTGATCCTTTTTTTCAGCATGACAGTAGAGTTGCCTGCCCCACACTAACTCTTTTGAGGTTATAGAGTGATATTAATAATGTCACTTATCACTTTTGGAACCGTTAAAGGTGAATGAGCAGCAAAAGTGAGTGGTAAATGTAAAGATACTACCATTATTTTAAGGAAATTGTTTAATATGTACGTTCATGTTGCTGCCTTTAAATAATAAAAATACAGATTAAAATCTGAGGATTATTACAAACTGCTCAAAGTGACCCTTTGATCTGTTTTGATCATTATCACTCAAAAAGACCTGCATCACAAAGAGAACAGAAAATAAATAAAATCAAACCACTATTTTCATTATCTGAAATATTGCATTTACATCTGCATAGACTGTTTGAGAAAAAAAAATAAGGAATATCTGTAATAGGCAAGGTTCAAAAATCTAACAACAAATCTGGAAATACCTGCAGTAAAAAGTGACTAATATATTGAGACTTCTCAGCATAAATAGGGATAAATAAAATGGCACATCGTATGTCTTCAGAAAATAGCTTTGGACAGCAAAATTGCATGCCTTTATTACCCTTTTATAGAGGAACATTCAATCCAATAAGAAAAAAGACATTTTAATCTCACTGAATGAAATTTTTGGGTAAAAGTCATCCAAGGCTACAGGATTTTAATAGAAAAAAAAATAGCGAGAATTGTTTATATACTGATGTAAAGACTACCCAATACTAAAAGTGAGAAGATAAAAATAGAGCCTATGTTTTGTTTAGGATTCAGACAGTGATTTACATCACCTGGTTTCTGGTTTGCGGGGACTTCTCCTTTACTCAGACGAATAAGAATTAAAAACTAATTTAAATATAATGTAAAATTACATTTTATTCTTGACTTAAATATGACCTACAACCTGTTTACAGATTCATGACCAGGAAGCTAACACCACCCACTGTTCAGATTCTGAGGGGAAGGCGAATGCTGCTTCTATACAGACTCAAGCAACACAGGACTCACTCTTTGGTGAAGCTCCTTTGCTGGTCGTAGTCAACAAGAACCTGCCCAACTGGTGCCAAGCCAGCATGCCATAGCATTTGTGTTCCTGACTCATGTTCTTCCTTACCACATCAGCCTCAAGAAGTTAAATGTAAACAAAAACCTGAGCATACTTTGCAGGCTTATTTTGAAGGACTGGAACACAGGCATGAGCACGTCAGAAGACCATGTTTTCAGAAAGCTGGATGTGTCAAGCTATTAGTGGTCTACACTGGCTTGTTCTTGATACTTTCTGCTTGCTTACAAACACAGTAACAATTTATTTTTTTTTTCCAAAGCTCTTAATACAGAAGTAACGAAGTATTAGTCTAACAATGCTTTCCAGGCCCACTGCAAATTTGTGTGAACCATGATGTTCATAGCAAGTAATTTTACATTGAGGTACAGTGTGGGGCTGGGAGGAGTGCCCATGTTCATATTTTGTACAGGTGAGCTGTAAAGATCAAGTTTGAGCTTTATTGCTGAAGGCTCAGGCTCATGGTCTACAAATAAGACTGTAGCTTCCACTGATTTTTTGTGGTTAACAAGGAGAGCCATTCTGAACTCCACCGCTCCAAGTGCTGAGCACCTTTAAAACAATACCGAAACTTTGTCAAACGGAGCAGCTAAAGAAGGAGCCAAACAAAATTAGCAGTCAGCCTGGAAAACAAAACAAGATAACAAAAAAATTAATAGATTATAGACCAGGTCTGCCTTGCCTGACCTGCAGCTACTGTTCCTCACTGACCCATTTTGTGATGGAGCTCAAGATCATGTATGTTCAGTGTAAGAAATGAAGAGGAAAAAAAAGATTAAAAAAACCAGATTCCAAAGGCAAGTAATACAAGATAGGATCTAATACTGGGCTCACTTTCTCTCTAATATTACTTACTACTGTTAAATGCTGTCATCTCTATCTGTAAAAATATTCACTGTCAGCTATCCGTATAACAATTAGCAAACTAAAATAGTCTGGGATTAATTTAGTAAGGATTGTAGCAGTGAAAATGAATGAACATTTACAAAATTCAAAAGATTTAGGCATGAAAAGAGCACTAAGAAATTACAAAGGTTGTACCAGTATAACCTTTGAAAGGGTTAAAGGGGTCTGGACAAAGCAGCTAGAAGGATGGGATACTGACTAAAAGAGATTTGCCATTACTTGAGAGGAGGTGCACTGGATGACAAGATTCAGGTGGCAGGGCTCAATTTGCTCCTGAAAGGTTTAAATGAATTGTTGTATTGTTTTATTCCTTCTGTATCTGTTGAAGAAATTTTTTCTTTCGTGTGTTTTTTTTTTTTTTATAAATAGATAAGATTTCTGTGTATCATTAGGATCCAGACAAGATAAGGACATTCAGTCCTCTTGAACTGGCCTTGGATATGTACTACCCACATGAGAATTGCTGTCTCCTTGTTTTTATCCTTAATAAATATTTAAGAAGAGAGATTCTCAAAATAAATGCTGTGCTAACACCACCTACAAATAACCTGTCTGTTCAACATACTTTATCTGGAAAAAAAATTGCTACATCACTTTCATCACTATTTGTTTTCTTCATAGAAAAGAATATTTGCTTTTGCAGTGTTACTTAAAACACTACAGAAAATTACTGGTAGCACTTAATTGGAGTAATTCTCAGGTCAGAAGTGTATAGAATATCTGAAAGTCCAAAAAGAATACAGAGAGGAAATTGCACAGAAAGTAAATGCTTCATTCAACTACAGCCCATGTGATGTAATACTATCATCTACATCGTATTACCAGTTTTTCTTTTTGTTTCCAGTTGTAATTTTTAATCAGCTAGTAGGTCATGTTGATGACTCATGTTTCTTTATTTACGTATTTCTCATTTAAAATTAGGAATATTCACAGAGAAAAAAAAAAGTCACAATTCTAAGATTCTTAAAGTAAAAACCATTTTCAAATAAACTGAAAGGAAGAATTCACTTTTTCTAGTGTGTGATCTTCCAAAATTCAGATCAGATTAAAAAAGTGAAAACATGGGGAAAAAAAATCAAGAAAATTAATTTCAGAGGTCACAATGCTAAAAAATGCCTGTCTTCTGGTGTTAAAAGCAACAGAACTAATTACCAAGAAACCTAAAATTACCCATTGCTTATTCTAGCTCCTAGGCCATTATGCCACTTTTCGATACTGTAAATAGAATAATTTCTATGTGAAACTAAGGTTAAAACAGATTATAACTTTTGAACATCTTTGCATTCTCTCTTTCATTGTGCATCCAACCATTACATTTCAACTTGACCTACAGACTGAAATCCTTACGTACACGTCTATTAAAAACATTATCTAATCTGAATGCTGTGGGCAGCAAACAAAGTATCATACCTGTGAACATTTGAAGGTTATTGATGCCTTGTGATTGCCTCTTCCAAGGGCGGACGGACAGAATTGCACGGGTACTTCAGTGGTGGAATGAGGAGCGACAATCAGCTGCACAAATACAAGAAAGAAGCAAAGGAAAGGAAGGGGAGGGGGGATCAATTTTTTTGACTCTGTTTCTTTTTTGTGCTTCGTATTGACAGTGTTGATGTTTATGTGGTGAATGTGTTCCACCGGATGCATTCCCTCCTCTCAGCAAGCACAGGCTGCCAAGGCAGCAAGTGTGTTGCAGTAATCCCGATGGCAGTCACTGCACGTCCGTTCCCCAGAAACCACAGAGCTGGTGTTACAGATTGCTCCAAGGGCATGGACAGCAGCTCTCGCAAATACCATGCAAACATGACTTTGGTATCTGATCGTATTGATGACACTAAAAGGTTATCACATTAACCTCCAAACACACAAACTGGCTTATAAGGGAGATACATGGTAGGTTTTAATAAACTAGTGCTTTGTCCCTCTTCTCCTTACCTTTATCTAAACTAACATTGTAAATGATGTTGCTAGTTTTCTCCTCATCTGAACTATACTATTTGAGTCTCAACTGCACAGGGAAAAGCAAAGCAGCTGACTACAATGGGGTCATAGATGTTTTTAAGAACTAGATAAGCAATAACAGAACACCATTATGAATAATAAACATGGCAATGCATTGAGAGAATGATTAGCTAGAATCACTGAATACACAATTAACCATGTCAATTTATTTAATTAAAAGTGTTCTAGGCTTTCAATATCATACATGTTTAAATAATGTTTGCATGTAAGAAGATACAAAAAGATCATTGATTGGAATTAAGGACATTCAAGCTGTATTTTATAAAATGAATTTACAACTAATAAAGGTCAAAACACCACCCTACAACAGCTGGCACCAACATGCCCTTTCATAAAGGAAATGTCAGCCCACAGAAGAATGTGCCACTAACAGGCAGTGAACAGGAGTTAGTAAAACATTTAATTTTGTTTACAGCACTCAATGGTTGTAAGATGCCTGACTGCACCAACAAATCCTGCAACGTCTTTCTACCCCAGGGGTTTGACTGCCTGTGCTCTGATACGGTGCTTGGCTCGAGGCTGAGGAAGGCTTGAGCTTCTGGCACAGCAAGGCAAGGAGCTCCACCAGTAGCCCTGTCCCACCACATCCAGAGACAGTGAGCAGAGCCATGACAGGAAGAGGGATGGGGGCCCACTGCAGCACTGGGACCATGATCACAGCACTGAGGCCAAACTGGAGGCTCCAGAGGGTGAAGCAGGGACAGAGATTTCCATTCCTAGTCCAAGGCAGAGGCTCCTGATGAGGCTTATGTTCCTTTTCCTTGCTGCCCTGTGGTTTTCCCTGTCATCTCAGGGCTGGACCCAGGCAGGGGCTACAGGCATCCTGGCCCTGCCAGTCATCTTCTGCGTGTGTCCATAGGGTACTGGCACAATTAAGGACTGGGATGCTGGTGTATCTGGAACGAGGGATGTTCCTATTGATGGCAGGGGGAGCTAGACTGAGCAGAAGAAAGGTCGGAGTTCAGATGTGGTCAACTACCACACAAAACTTGAAATGTTATTTTTGTCTTTTGGGGGGTAAATATTTATATAATTTTTGAGAATATTGCCATAACAATTTATTGAAGACATTAACTGCCTTGTGTATTGCGAGCGTGGTATTGTCTTTTTTCAAACCTTACAAATTTAATTTCACAGTTTCCACTGCATGACAAAAAACATTCCTGGAAGGGTAAGTAGGTGGGTCTCATGCACAGAGCATGCGGCTCGCCACTCTCAGCCCACTCCCACTCGGCTCTAACAGGGAGCACAGCCCACACGGCACAGTCTCGTACATCCCGTAGGTGAGTGATATCTTGAAAGCACATTTGCCACCAGCAGCCAACTGCCTCCATCCAACGCTTGTCACCTTTGCAAGGCTTCTGTATTACCCAGAATAACAGACCTGAGGGATAGTCACCTCCCACAAACCACCTCCATCTCCATCTGTCCTGCTGCCCAGAGTTCGTTTAAGCTATTCATTAGCTAAAAGGAGCCTGAACAGCTCATTTCTCAGTGAGCGGATGAGCACGCTCAGTATCCAGAGACCTTTTTTTGAGAATTTTTTACTTTCATTTGCAGTCTAGTTCCTACCTACTTTGTCCAAACCTGCCAGTCCTGTTTATCAAATGAAGACTTACAAATGGAGAAAGAACCTTAATGATTACCCTTTCCCAAATACTTTTGAATGAAATGAAAAAGCAAGGTAAAGACAGGTTGTCACTGCATAAGAATATCCGATTAAATTAGAACTATAGCTTTTAGAACTTAAGTAATTTCACAGAGATCTACATTATTTGGAGTAATAACTCTCCGATAAAGATGAAAGCAGACTGGAATTCCATTTTCAATAAGCATTATTTGACATATTATCATTATGCAAAAAATGCACTGCCACAATGAATCTAAATAATCAACATGGAATTATGATAATCCAGCAGACTGCCTGCTCTGAAAGAATAAAAAAAATATATCTATTTTTTACATTATAGACCTGTTTTTAAAAATTCATTTTATATTATATAGTATGACGCTCTACTGTATCCAGAAAGTAATTTGTTTTGAAATAAAGAGCTGGGTGAAAAAAAACTTACTTTCTACTGGAAACCAAAGAGTGAATTGCTTTAAAAACTAGATTTGAGAAATAATGCTAAAAACCTGTTTAAAGAAGATCATACTTTGCCACAATTATTCAATAAAATACGCTGAAGTTAACTCATCCCCTGCCTTTCATTCTACTTACATAAACAAGTGTCTTCCAAGATACTCATGTGGAAGGGAACTGAAATCATTGGAACTACACTGGAACTACATGTACATTATTCCTGTTATAAACCCACCAAAGGAGGGAAAATTTTCATTAAATCCAAAAGTTTATTCTCTACCCCATACAAAACAATACTCTCAGTCATTAACAGACTAATAAAGCTTGCACACAGAGACTTGAGACTGCACTCCTCTCTGCCAGCCCTTCTTTATTAAGTTATTTTTCTTCAATAAAAACTGTGTTTCATAGCCAATCAGTATGGAAGACAGCTTCATAAAAAAGGTTTAGGCTAGTTATAAGCCAGGAGAATAGCAAGCTGAAGACTTACAGTGAAACACATTTCTTTTTGGAAATATAGAAGATCCCATTTCTAATTTTTTTTCACATTTAATTTGCATCATAAATATATGTGTTTATAAACATAATACGCATACATGTGAAATTTGTCCACGTATTTGCATAGAGGGAAAGAAGTAAGCTGGGGAACATAACATTACTGATGACTGAGAATTTTCATCTGTTCAATGCTGAGCATGAATCCTTCTCTGCTAGACACAAAGAAAGCTGTGGTTAGGAAAGAAGTGCAAAACTCAACATCCCAATGACTGTTCCCTCAGAAAACCAATACACTAACGTAAAACAAGTGAGGAATTTTGCAGCACACTTGTGGGAGTTCATTTCTGTTCTAACTTTGAGAGAATTTGGCAGCATTTATACAGATGCTAAATTAACCCATACAGTGTAACGTTGACAAAAACGGAAAAAAAAAATTAGGTGTATCTTGTTAAATAAAAACAATAATAAAAAAAAGATATGAAAATCCAAATAACATTAAAGGAAATCGTTGAAAACTGTTATCAAATTCTTGAAAGAAAACCAAGATGGTATTCCGTTTAAAGCTCGGTTTGGGTACAATTGCGAAGCTGCTAACAAGGTATGTATATTTTTCTCATTTTCACCAGTTTACAAAGAAGGTAACGGAGCTGCTTCTAATTTACATGAAGCTGACAAGAGATCTAAAGCATTTAAATTTCATTTAGACTTCATTAAGCACCCAGAAGCTCAGGAGTACTTGAGCGCAATTCAACTGACCTCAGGAAAGCCTATTTTTAATGATGTCAGTACTTGAAGTTAAATTAGGTCTATAGAAAATAACACCTTGTGGTATTTCAGTAATGCCTTCTGTTGCAAACTGAAGCTGGTATGATAAATATGATATTTAAATTTATTTAAATTCTGAAAAATTAGTCAACAGTTTGGTTAACATTTTAGACAATTAATCTCTAGGAAAGATAAAATTTTCTCTCATATCTCTGTTGAATCTGGTTTATCTAACATGACTCAGTGACTGATGACATCCATTTGAGATATTTTCTGACAGCCCAATACTTTCAACAGTTCTACATCTTAGATGACACAAAACCAAATATGAATCATTATATGAAATACTAAAATTAATGATTTAGAATATGCAGAATTCTAATATTACTCTAATAATTATCTTCAAACATTACTTCTCTTAATAGAACAATCCCATCTTCAATCTATTGTTCTAATAATTTGCTCTTTGTTGTTGTATTTCATCTGAGGATTGCTCAAATCAGAATTTTTCTGCTGACAAGAAAGCATTATTTGCTTCAAAGAAAGCAGAAACTTGAATAATTAAGATGGGAAACTTCTTATATCACAGACATTGAAATAGCCAGTAACATAAACTAATACCTGAAACACAGGTTACAGTTTATAAGAATAAGGAATAATCTTCTGGAAGTTGAACACAGTGCTGTATGGAGGGACTAAACCTAGAATGCAACATACTCAGGAGAAGCAGCAGGTATTCCAACGCCTGCCTTTGTCATCAAAGCTGTGAAGGAAATCACATTACTTCTGCAAACATGACTCTGCAATGGAAGAAACAAATTCAAAAAGGGACAGATACATGAAACAAATATTAGGTAGTTGCTTATAGCAAATTCACCCAAGCTATTTTTTAACTCCAAGAACTACTGTAATTCACAAAGAACATTACAGAATTCAATGCATAAAATGATACATAGGACTGAGTATTCTAAGAAAGAAACAAAGAAACAAAGAAAGAAAGAAAGAAACAAACAAACAAACAAACAAAGAAAAAGAAAATTACTGCAGTTAGTGTTGAATGTGTCTTTTGGTAAGCAATGTAATGTAGTTATTGGTGATATGTGAATCTCTGGTGATAAATTAGGAAAGCTGAAAGGAGATGACTTTTTTTTTTTTTTTTTAATTTCCTGGACAAGGTAACATGCAATCTGCAGGAGCCAAAAGTCACTATAATTAAACCTAATCCACTTCTGTGCCAATGACCTAAACATAAAATGTGTAATACTCCTAGATGATTAATATAGCTTGCATCCACTATATTTCTTAGCTCCTATTCAAATATCAATTGATGAAACGATTAGTAGTAGCGCATGTCAAGTTTTAACATAATGTATGAAGATATGTTAATATACATGACATAAAAGACAGACTAAAATAAACATTTCACGTTTTATACTTCTAATTTAACGGAATACTATGCATGGAAAATATAGGGCAGTTCAGTAAATAAGTGTGATCTTGAGCTGTTAGCTTTAGAGCCCCTTTTAAGAACATTTGGTTTTGTACTGCTGTATTTGAGGCTGAAAGCTGTTTAGTCTCTGAAAGAAAAAATGCACATATTATGACTTTATAGCATTCCTCTATTTTCCCCGTACAATCCATTTTCTACCTTCTCAGCTTTGTTTTAGGATCTTATTACAATATTCCTCTCCTCTTCCTCTGACCCTTATACCAGTTTGTACAAATAAACCAGCTCTGGTGTATGTCACAGAATCACAGATTGGTAGGGGTTGGAAGGGACCTCTGGAGATCATCTAGTCCAACCCCCCTGTTAAAGCAGGATCACCCAGAGCAGGCTGCACAGGATCACATCCAGGTGGGTTTTGAATATCTCCAGAGAAGGAGACTCCACAACTTCTCTGGGCAGCCTGTGCCAGTGCTCTGTCACTCTTATAGTAAAGAAGTTTTTCCTCACATTGAGATGGAACTTCCTGCATTCTCGTTTGTGCCCATTGCCCCTATTCCTGTCACTGTGCACCACTGAGAAGAGTCTGGCCTCATTCTCTGGACACCTGCCCTTTAGATATTTGTAATAACCCCTCTAAGTCTTCTCCAGGGGGAGAACAAAAAGAAGTTGAAGTGCACCGTAAAGATGCCCAGGGAACTCATATACACACTTTATAGTCCAAAAGAAATTTTATTTGTTAGCTGCCAAGCACAAAAAGTTTCAAGTTCAGGAAGCTGAGTTTGTTGGCAGTCCAAACAAAACTTCTGATCACTAATTTAGGCACTGAGGAAAAAAGTGCACAATTATGCATTATAGAATCAGAGAATCATAGAACAGTTTCGGTTGGAAGGCACTTCGAAGATGATCTAGTTCCAATCCCCCTCCCTCGAACAGGGACACCTTCCACTAGACCAGGTTGCCCAAAGCCCCATCCAACCTGGCCTTGAACGCTGTCAGGGATGGGGCCTCCACAGCTTCTCTGGGCAACCTGTTCCAGTGCCTCACCACTCTCACAGTGAAGGATTTCTTCCTAATACCTAATCTAAATCTACCCTCTTTAAATTTAAACTCATTGCCCCTTGTCCTATCACTCCCTGACCATGTAAACAGCCCCTCGCCAGCTTTCCTGTAGGTCCCCTTTAGGTATTGGAAAGCCACAATTAGGTCTCCCCAGAGCCTTCTCTTCTCCAGGCTGAACAACTCCAACTCCCTCAGCTTGTCCATTTCTCACTGAATGGCAGCTCAGCCTTCTGATGTACTATGTCTTTCCTGTATTATCTTCCTCATGTCTAGAAAAGGAGCAATTGCCATTTCCTTCCTGTCCACAACAGGTTTCTTAATCTTCTTTTTTCACATTAAAGGTTCTATATTCACATCCTAATAAGAGGTCCCCTGAATCCCTTGTACCAGAGTTTCCACACATCTCTTCTCCCTTTTCTCATCTCCCCATCATAAAAAGGACACATATTTAATAGCATTGTGTTAATAATATCCAGAGTTCTTTATAGGACCTGTACTAATAACTAGTAATTAATAGTCAATAACAAATTTTTTCAGGATCCTGACCAACTAGAACTCTAACAAATCTCAATGGAAATATGAAAGCTCAGCCCATTTGTACAACTCTTGGCCCCTGAAAGGACAAAAATGTTAAGCAGCAAGATGGAAAGGCTTCTGTGATGGAGGAGGAAAAAGTAGTGTACACAATAGTGACAGCACGAAGATTTTCTCAGTAGAAATCAGTCTCAGGGTAAATGTGAGTTTGCAGAATAAAATGATTCCAGGTATCTGCTTGAAGCTTCCTTGTGGATAAATTGATCAAATTCTTATTCATAGGCCCTGCAAGTTGTAACTGCCATGACTATGAGATATTCTTATATTCTTACATTAACATTTTATCTACATACCTAAATATTTACCTAGTTATCCTGTGGATTCTTAGAAACTTGTAAGACTTCTAACACAGCTGGTTTCTTTACAACTTCTCCTCGTAATATCCCCTGAATATTATTTGCAACCAACACTGCAGTCCTTCTCAAAACCTTTCCACAAAACATTCCAGGGAAAAATTATCTATACATCAGCTTGAGTTGGTTTTCAAGTTGAACTATTTTCATCCTTAAACTATAAAATCTCTACAATATATACTTATAATGCCTATAATCCTAGAGACTACGTTGCGTATTCTGAACCCACAGTATGATACACAACTCAATATGTTTTGAAAAGAAGGTGCTCTTCTATCACTTTTGTGAAAGCACAGAAATCTTACTTACAGGGTGTTTTGGATCAGTCTCAGTTGAAAAATTGCTAGGATTGCTGTTAAGAATTTCTAGCTCCAGAGTTTCATGCGTAGGATTAGAGAGAGGTATGTATAGACGGGCCCATCTGGAAAGAAATACATATATGCAATGACTATTCATTACAAAGCTTTATTTATTCAGATAAATGATATCTGTAACTCCTTTTTGCCTGAGCAATGGTTTACGGGAAAAGTTTGTAATTGAGTGGCGCTGCCAACGGCTTTTGATTTAGTGCCACTAGGCAACTATTCTTCTTGATCATCTTGTAATCTTGAGATCTCAAAACAAAATTAGTGTTCCACACCAGCCATTTCAGTGGAGGTTCTGCCTGCTTCCATCCTCTTTCTTCCTCTGCATGGATTCAAGATCTGTTTTGTTTTGTACAATTGTTGTGTTGTCCATTACACCATAATGGTAAGTCATTATGTTGTACATGTAGCTTATGTATTTTAATGAGTATTGTGGCTATCCCAGAACAAAGATTGAAGTATACTGATTGCCTAAATGTTATGCTTTAAATCGGCTGGCACTATACTTTACGAACTGTCCTTCTTTATTTTTTAATTAAAGAATAAACCAACACAGGATACCATCGATCATCTTCAAAAGAATTTGTAAGACTTCCAAAAATTCCTCTATTCTTACCAAAATAATGTATTATTTGTCTTTAACAAGGATATATGACCATAAATCACATTCTGGTTATATCACCAAGGGACACAGAAAAGAGATTCAAGGTGAATCAGTGAAAACAGTAAATAAGAAAAGTTTGGAAAATGAGATAGATATATTGGTTTTGCCGTGATTTATCCACCTAATGGATAGTCCCTCTAGTCAAAACTGTGGCAGGTCAACTGCCAGATTGCTCCACATATTTATCTTCTGGAAAAAATTAGTCAGTTAATCACAGCTAAATCAGTAAGGAAAAAGATAATATAAAAACCATCATTCAGAAGAGAAGCGATTTCATTCACGCTTTAAAACTGTAACTTCAGACTCTAGAATTTGTGTGCAGGTGGATTCCTTCCATCATATGCAGCGATATAAATCCCCAGCAGCCAAATGACAGGCTTCTTTTTGACTAACACTGTACAAGCATTGTCTCGCTGAGGTCTCAGCAGCAAAGCATAGAGAAATACCAGAAAACTTTCACACAAGAACTTTAGAGTCGCTTGATAATTCCTTTTTTCACATTTATTATCTCTAGCCTTTACTTTTTTGTCTGGTCTCTTTCATACACAATACTTTGTCAAAGGGAAAACTATGTTCGTATATCTGAAATTTCAGGAAGCAATTATTTGACTGTTAAAGGTTCTTCGAGTGAACAAAATCCATTAAAAACCTCTGCCACCCCACACAGATTGACTACCATGGATATGTAAGAAAAAATTGTTGCATATGACAGTAAATTCAATATCACTGTGAACTCAACTTCAATGACTCCACCGTGGACCCCGTAACAGGATGGATAAATGAAGAAAGAGAGTATCAAAGAGAAGGTTTCCTTGCTTAGAGACTTATGCTAAAGGATGTGTTAAATCTGCCTTGACAGAAACAAAAAGCAGATCTGACTGTGATAAACGCATAATGTTAGGGTATCTGAAGAAGGATTAAAAGATAAGCTGTTAGAGGTTGTTATTTTCTCTTTCGAGAATTGGTTAGAAATTGATTCTAAGTGTATCAATGGGTTCTTTACTCCTAATCCAGTTCCAAGCGATGTTTCAAGGACACAAATACTTATTTTTTTCAGATTGCTAGCAAAAAGGATGCAGTGAGCACATAATGAAAAAAAATTGTTCTTAGAAGGATATCACATATGATAATGCATCTTCCACATTCAAAGAAAAGGTGGTAGAATGGAAGTTAGTCTCTTAAAGAACTACACAGCTTCACCAACAAGAAATGCTTCAAACTTGTTATGGCATTTACAGTCCATGTCTCTGGGAACATAGCAAGGAAGTACACCCATGCAAAACAAAATAGATTGATACCTTTCTTAAATAGACAACTCATAGATGTCTGCCTTTACATATTCAGCATACATTGATGCAGCCAATTTACTTGGACTACCTCATCTTTTCAGCAGGTAAAGCAATTCTCAGTAATTCAACTGTAACCTCAGTGCCATTAGAAATTGCCATTGTCCAAAATTTTGCAGTACAAGAAGACATTATGGTGATGACACACTAGAAATAAATTTCTGGGAAAAGGAGAGTGTTGCAGGAAATAACTGAACAAAAAGCAGGACACTTTATGAAACCCAGAATATGGCAGATAATACAAACAGAAAAGGAAGAAGTTTGTCAGTTTTGTTATGTGTTTTATAATATATATAAAAAAGATATACTGTTTATTTCCTATTATGCACTATTGTTGTTGTTGCTGTTGCTAATAATTAAACTAAATAGTACTTTGTTCTTCCACCACTATCTGCCCAGGGTAAATGTAGATGAGTTCATTTATATATGCATAGAAATTAAAACATGCATCTACTTGTAAATGAAAAGAAATCTCATTTGAAAAAATAAAACATGAAATTCAATTAATTTGAGATGATAGTTTTGACGGGCAAGAAGCTAATCCTTTCCAACATACATTTTATTTGCTGTAGAAAAGGATGACTTGACATTCTCAGCCAGACCACTAGTTCACAGGTGGTGCATGCTAGAGAAAATCATGAATGCCAGATAGCCTGAATGAAAAGGTTTTAAATTATTTCTAATTCCTAAGAGTGTCAGCCTACATAGTAGAGAGAAATTACAATTTTTACTCCAGTCAGCCCAGAATTTTTAAGTAAACCCCAGGAAATGGACAGCCCTACTGATTTCCTTAGAAAAACATAGTATCAGAGGCATTACCAGTTAACTCTGGTCTGTGTGTCTTATATGAACAGCAGAATATATTAGCTCACAAAAATTTAATCAGATAAAATTTCATGTTGCACTCTAACAGTGTTTTTTGCTCAGTCTGTAATGTATACTATTTATAGATTTAGTCAAAGATAAGATGGAAGTAAGTGGAATTTAGCATTCAGAAGAACAGTGTGTCCACAGAACCTACTGTTAAGCATAAGTAATAGGTAGAAGAGCACTACTGAAATTCTGGCATTCTTGAAAGTCTTATTCTAAAAGTTTTGATTTCCATCCTGAAAGTCAGAACTGGAAGTTATGCTATCAAAATGCAAGATGACATTTTGTTGAAGGAAAAGAAGAATTGAGTTAAGTTCTCTCTCTGTTCTTAGTTCATTTTCTTAATACTTGCAGTGTTCCAACCGTGTCTACGCCCAGGATCTGCAGAGGAAGTCTACATATAGGCTACAATTCAATTTCAATTGTTTTTCTCCAAGGAGGATTTCACCTATCTACACACATATGTATGAAGATCATCTGCAAACTAATATAGTACATATACAACACTATTCTGGCTTTTTGGTGTATATTCTTCACATGTTTTCCATGATATTTCAAACCAGTGACCAAGTTCAGCACTCTAAAGTACATACTTACTTTCCAAGCTCACATTTTATTTCAGGGAGACTTGTTGGTAATGGTTTCTCTACAACCAACTTCAGTGCATACCAAAATTCTCCAACCATATCTGACAGGAATATGACACTGAAAACAGATACATAAGCTTAATATGACACAGCTTTTGTGCAGATAAATAAAAATGTACAGATTAAAATTCAGAAAAAACCTAATGAGTTCAACACAGTGATTTCTTTAATTAGTTCCCAGTTTTCCCCTAACACTTCTTGCTGGTATGTGAATTCAGCTATGAAAACCAGTAATATTTATAACTACTGATGCAACAAAATATCTTCTTCATCTTTCTAAACTTATTAGCAAAAAAAAGTTGTTTCCTGGATTGTGGGGTTTTTTTGGGGTTTTGGTTTGGTTTGGGTTGTGGGGTTTTTTTGTAAGGATTTTTCTTTTCAAAACTACAACTCAAAAGCATTTCAACTGCTAACTTACAAGACTAAGCTTTAATTTCATTTCAATGTTACAGTAATCTCTTTCTAACCATTTTGAACTCAAAGGACAAAGAAATAGAAGTAGTATTCACTGATTTTAAAAAGGAAAATCTTTTCAAATCTTGTGATGAAAACTGAGGAATAGATATAGACACATTTATATGAGCATGACAGAGATATGCTTCAAAGGAATATTCAGTATACTGTTCTGATATGCAATCAAATGTTGTCAAGATTGAAAATTGCTTGCTTCTAGGTGAGATATGTACAGCAGTGTATATCTGTGACAGACATTCTAACACATTCCTTTCGTATTGCAGATTGCTTTTTCTATTTCTTGGCTTTTTGAGTAGCAGAGTCATAATAACATTAAACCAATGCACAGTAAGCATATAAAAACTTAAATGAAATGTACTGTGCAAACCCATGACCCACTAAGGACCAGTTCCTGTTCTAAATGATAGATAACTATGTCTGTTCCATGATTTTATGGATCCAGACTATCCTCTGTGCCAACAGACCCTTTAAAGTGAGGATAAAACGGCTTAGGAAAGAATCATCCATTTGAAAAGGTACACCTGCCACAGATGCTTTTATAATACTACTTCCCAGCTGCTGCTACCATAGGAAAGGAAACAGAGCATGACTTCAGAAAAAAAGATGATAGTGTGGATGTAGTGTGGAAGTACCTCTGTCCAGCTGTAACTGTAGTCCTTGGGAGCTATTGCAATTTAAAGCAGCTGTTAGACAGTTTTCTAGTATAGTACTGCATAATTTTATTATGTACAGGTGTGCTTTATGTCATCTTTGCATATATTCCCCTAAGTCCCAGCCTACCAACTGTCTGAGCCCAAAATTTTTTCAGTTAAAACAAACCTTTATTTTTATTATTTGGAAATTCTGCACTTGAAAAATACCAGAACTATTATCTGGTATGAAATAATGAGGTCTATTCTCATTCGCAGCTTCCAAATGCATAATTTCCAGAAATTCCCACAGAAAAAAAAATATTTATTAGAGTGATAACAGTATTCATTTTTATAAAACAGTATTGCTTGACAGCTATATTGTACAATGATAACTGCCATTTTTGCAGTCTTTGGAAAAAACGATACATGCAAATTGAACAAAACTCTGAAATACATGGATTTTGGCTTTGTGAATATTCAGTCTTTGAACACACGTCATCTGCCTCTGCCCTCCTCACAAACCACCACTTCATCCTCCTCCTGTCACCATATTTATGCCAGTCAATTGATATCACTGAAAAAACAGAATTGTTTTTCAATTAAATAATGCTTTGCTAAGCAAATTACAGGAAAACAGCCTTTGCATTTCCGCATTCTTAAGATGCCTGCTGAACTGGTTTAGCTGAAACTAAGACCAAGTGGCCATCTGTTTTGTATTGCTAATTATCATACTTGCATGGTTTCCTTGGGATTTCCAATTTAATGAAAAAATTGTAATTTAAAACCTCTTCATATTCATTTAGTAGATCATTGTTAATGAATGGAAGATTCTGAAGATAAATGGGTTTATATGAAGACTGTTAAAGCATTCTTCACCCAGCTTTAGTTATGTTGCTATAGTTTCATTGCTTCTCAGAAGAAAAATGAAACCACATTCCCTTTATGGAACTTACAAATTTACAAAACTAACAATTCATCTGAAGTTTTCTGAGGGGACTTCTAATATTAAACAGATTTCTTAAACACTGTTCACTGAATTCTAGTGAACCAGAATAACAAGGGGTTATTCTACTGCCTGTCAGTCAGGTTTTTCCCCTCAGAGGAAAGCTGTGTTTCGGATACAATATATTTAAAGTTGGAATTTTTTAAAATTCCATTTATTACATTTTGTGGGGTTTTTTTTAGGGTGATATCTACATCAAGTATTGAAGTTTCAATGCAAGTAGTTCATTTATTAGTACAAGAGCCACAACCAAAAGTATCAAAATTTTGCAACTTACCTTCCATCTGAAGTGCCAACAACAGCTGGGGAAAACTTTAGCTGGTACAAAAATGTTTGTTTGGGCCTAAGAGTGAAAGCCTTTTGTCCACAAAGCGATGGATTCTCCAGAACCACACTCAGCTGGAGAATTTTATCTGTAGGATTAGTGAGGGGAATATGAATTCCAATAGTATCCTAGGAAAAAGAAAAAAAAAATTAAAAGAATCAGCCATTGCACATAAAAGATCTTTAACAAACACGTGTGAGATGCTTACTCAAGATTTACACTTATCCAAACACAGGCTGCACCTTTTTTGATGCGTGAACTAATCTGAAAAAGAGATGTTGCAGCAAAAAAAAATTTCAGCCAATCTTCAAATTGCAAAATCCTTAATGCCATAAATAAGTAAAAGTTCAAGTCTTCCTGGGCAGTCTGCATTCTAACAAGCTACTTTCAACATATAGCTGAGGCTTGCCAAATACACCTTACAGTTAGATCTGCTGTAGTCCCAACCAGGTAAACCCTCTCAGCCATCTCCCAACAGCCAAGCATAGGCAGTTGAAAATGTCCACTTTGCAAGCTAGCAAATGATTCAGATTCAAATCTGCAGGATCTCTTCCTCTTAATTTTTAGGTTACATCGTAATCCTTGACATTAAACCACCACCACCACAATAAACATTCCCTCTCTCATGCCTCTTGGCCATTTCCCTCACTAGGAGTCTGTATATCTTTCTGTTTAAAGTCTATGAACACTTCAGAGAAGGACCGTCTTTTTTTGATCACCTGGAAAACATGGCTTTTATTAAAGATGCACATTAAATTCCAGTTACTATAATAAAAGGGAGCCAAACTATGGCCTGATAAGATAAATATGCATACTTTACATGTGGAACATCTTTAAGATGAACAGGAATGAGGCGGTTCATTCTGCACAGCTCCTACATTGCATTCTTGAGTAGCTCTTGAAACACTGCTATATTTCAGCAGTGTTCCATTGACATCCTTCTTTGCAGTACGGTTAAAGATAGTGTAAATCCATCCTATGTACCCTATGTGTGTAGATATCAATACACTTTATGAAACAAAACACTTTAAACAGACAGGAAGGAATATATTAATGAAGGAAGTCCACCATCACAATTCAGGATTCATACCTGCAGTTTAAAATACGTATGTTCTATTCATATATGTTCACTAATATGAAATACACAAATTCCAAAACAAATATATGTATTTATTTCTTTGTAACTATATTTATCTCTAGCCCAGTTTTGGTCTCTTTCCTTTGCTCTAACCAAACAGTTAATTTGAGAATGGAGGGGGTTTTGGGGATTTGGTTCTCACAGCAAAATTTTGCCATATACTTTTAAGTAAAATGTAAATAATTCAAACTGCAATACGAAAGGAGAAAAAGATAAAATACCTATTAAAATCAATAACACACTAAAAACTGAACCTGAAATACTTTACAACCTCAAGCCTCACTCTGCTTTTAGTCTGTCTATGATTTGGTAAATTTGTATATATTTACATTCATAGAAAACGACTACTGGAACACACATAAAACACATTTAATGTTCCACAGATGGAAAGATTACACCAACAATTTAAATCATTCAAGTGCCTTGCATCAGTAAAATGGGATTTAAATTTGCCATAAAATATTTTAAAGCTCAGATTAATATTTTTTACCAGTGTAAACAAATTTCTAAATCTACCATTTTATTGTTAAAGGCTTCGTAACAATTTTAAAGTAAAATATCTACATGCTGTGTTGAAGAAATACTTTTACAATAAAAAGGAAATATTGGAAATTTAGGAAAAAAGCAGCAACTATCAAAAAAAACCCTCATTACCTTGGACACAAAGGATATTTTATATTGCCAATGTTAGCTTAATGTAAAACCGTGTTCTCTTGCCAGTACAAAATGAATGCCTCGGATTATGTATTTCCCTGGAATTTCCCAGGAAATTTCCCTTGAATTACTATAAACATTTCAAACATCTGCTACTTCATGGATGGTAATAAGGGAAGAGTCATATTTATCAACAGAATGTATATATATTGTACATTTGTAGGCTTTAATGGATTGTTATGGAGGCATCGTACAAGGATAAATAACAAAATGGTCATGCAATTGCTAAGAGTATTATTTTTCCTGAAAGTATCATTTTATCAAAAAGAATGCAAAGGACCAACATCAGAGGCAAATTCCAAACACATTTATAATCATTAATTTAGATTTACATTTCAGTGATATGTTTTTAATAAATATTTTGACAGAGAAAAATATTAAGGTTGAAAAAATGACAAATAATCTCATTCCTCAAAGTGTTTCTTGTATCAAGACTGCTAGTGCTCAAGATAGAGCCATTCTGGTAAAATATATCATGTTTTTCTTCATTTAAGTCACTTGCTGTGATCCAACTCTTGTCCAGTGCAGGTCATTTAAAATAATCTAACATAATTTAAAATAAAATAAAAGGAAATTTCAATATGAGATCACATTTATTCTCTGTGGAACTTGAAAAAACAATTGGCTGCTTACACTTTTCCTACATTAATAGATTGAGCCTATGTATAGGTGTAATACTCTGTTATCAAGATGTTGCTTCAAAAGATGCTCACCACCATCGATTGATCTTTCACAACATTATGCTTGTTTGTTGAAATATTTTCCTTGCATATTTTATACCAAAGATTTTCTCATCATTGCATTCTCTACATCCTTCTTTTAGCAACTGCAGTTAAAACATTTAAGTCCATAATGTGTAATTTTACATTTTGTTAATATACACACTGCATTGAACTATCAACTAACCCTCCTATAAGTTCAACAAGGTAGCTTATAGGAAGATGGACACATTTCAAAATTACTGTGCATAGTACTTCTCTGTGTAGAAACGCCAGTACTAATCTTACTCTATCATCAGGTGTCAATATAAGCATTATCTGGCCAAAGTTTCTAAGAGACTAACTACACTTCTTAATGCTTTAGGACAATTCTTTAAATTAAAATCCAATTTCATTAAGGAGATGACATTCACTCCACATTTGTTTGCAGCTTTTCCAGCACATGGACCTTGAGATAGCATTTGTATTTGCTTCCAAGTTTGCAAGTTGCTATAGAACTTGCTAGAGAAGCAACTTTTCAAGTCACCTAAGTGGTAAGAAACTTATTTTGATGTAGCAGAAATCCTTCTTTTTGCAGGTCCTTGTCCAATTCATTGTTCTTCTAGACCGACAAGTAACAAGTGCCTTCCTTCTCTGTGCCACACCTGATGGCAAGGAGGTGTTGCTTACTCAAAAGTTGAACTTGCAATGGTGGCAATACTCTTGAAAAAATAGATCTTAGCCTTCTATCTTCCATAGCCTCAAAATGATCAGAGCTTTCACTGTCACCATCACTGTGTCTATATGTCAGGAGTTAAGCTAGAGTCTCCTCTTGTATCCTCATTATTATTCATTTCTGTTTCTTGGAACAAAAGAGGCTCAAGTGAGTTGATCAGCAGAGTCGATGACAAAGTTTCAGGGCCATATTCATCATAGTTCAGCCCAGTTTGATCAAATTAATTTTAGAAATCAGAGCTGGCTCTTTAACTGCTTGATGCAACATGCCTCCAACATGCAATTCACCTCACCACTTCTCTCCGCACACACTTCTAATCCAGACGCACATGTCCACCCAGCTAGGCCTTTCTCACATTGACCATTCAGACACAAGGAAGTCCTAATCTCCTGTGTCTTCAAGGGGTGAGTCCTTCCAGCTTCCTGATCACTTGTAAGTTAATGGAGCAGATCTTTGTGAAGTGAACCCCCTCCCTCACAGTACAAGTACCTGCCCTGCCCCTGCCCCAACCCTGCCATGATGTAAACTAATTGCCAAGATAACCTTCTCCTTTCCATGTAGGGTTATGACAAAAGAGAATCACAACATTGCCATTATCTTTATACTATATTTTTCCATTTTACTTCACATATTTTGCCTTACAAAATATCAGCTTGCAAAAAGGCACCAGCTGTTCATCAACAGCTAAGTCTTTACCAGAACAGCACATTGAACTACTCAAAATCTAGGACTAAGCATCTTAAGCACATTATATATTTGTAAAACTTCCTTAGTAAGGAATCTATTTTTATCACTGTTACAGTACAACAAACTAACTAGAAGAAAAAAATGTGCACAGGACATTTAATATCAGAGGCTAATAGTGAAATGAATTTCAGGCGTAAATTTACATATAAATTTACATCTAAAAGTCACACTGAACTGAATTTCTTTTAGCAGAAACGCGCATTAGTGCCTAAGTAATAATGCCCTAAAACAGAATATAGAGATTAGTTCTTAAGTTATTGCAGTAATTTTAAGCTCACCACTGGCAGCCCAGAAAGCCAACCATGTCCTGGGCTGCATCAAAAACAGCGTGGCCATCAGGTCAAGGGGGGTGATTCTGCCCCTCTACTCCACTCTTGTGAGACCCCACCTGGTGTACTGTGTCCAGTTCTGGGGTCCTCAGTACAGGAAAGACATGGAGCTGCTGGAGTAAGTCCAGAGGAGGCCACAAAGCTGATCAGAGGGCTGGAGCACCTCTCCTACGAGGACAGGCTGAGGGAGTTGGGGTTGTTCAGCCTGGAGAAGAGAAGGCTCCAGGGAGATCTAATCATGGCCTTCCAATACCTAAAGGGGACCTACAGGAAAGCTGGCGAGGGGCTGCTTCTTAGGGAGTATAGTGACAGGAAAAGGGGTAATGGGTTTAAACTAAAAGAGGGGAGATTTAGATTAGATGTTAGGAGGAAATTCTTTACTGTGAGGGTGGTGAGGCACTGGAACAGGTTGCCCAGAGAAGCTGTGGATGCCCCATCCCTGGAAGTGTTCTAAGGCCAGGTTGAATGGGGCTTTGGGCAACCTGGTGTAGTGGAGGGCATCCCTGCCCATGGGAGGGGGGTTGGAACTAGAAGATTCTTGTGGTCCCTTCCAACCCAAACCATTCTATGATTCTATGACTAAAAAATACTACACTGTTAACTTCTTAATAGGGACTAGATATTGTATCAGCAAACAAACTGGGAAAACAATGTTTTGCAAAAGATGATTGCTAAAAACATCTTTCTGAAATTGAGGGAAAGGAGGGGATTGCAAAAGCATTATATTCTGTGGCTGAAGCTGTCTATGACATCTTCAGCTCCACCAAAGTCATGCACATTGAGAAACTCACACCAAAGTGGTATCACAAAAATTTGTAACACATCTAGGAAAAGTTAATGAACTAAATATTATGCATACTGAATACAAAACTGCATACACCCCAGTTTTGTCCAGCTGTATAATGTTTCTGGTTTGGTATAGATGGATAGAAGAAGTTGTAGCAAAGATGAGTTGAATTACAACAGAAATGCTTTATTAAGATAATTATAGAAAACATACCTGACAAGGGTATACAGGCTGACCCACAGAGGTCTTTTTGAATGTCAGTCGGGTTATGTATTTAAGCAAATCTTTGTCAGTGTATACAAAACTACAAAGTTTAGCTCCTAGTCTAATTGTATCTACCCGTATAATGCTACAACAAAGAGCTAGCTGCAATTATTTTCCGCCAGTCTCACTGATTTGTTTTCAAGTGCTATTTGAAGTTACAACAGAGCCGTAGATTCATAATTGCAATATATTAGAACAGACTTTGGAAGTCTTGGTGACTGCTGATGATTTCTATATAGTCATAATGAAATGACTGAAAAAACAGAATTACTCCCAGGAACTTATTCTAATAGTATTTCATTTACCCTATTAGACATTGAAACTGATACTTGTGCTGTGGGCATAATGTCCTGGATTGAAAGTTTGATGTGGTGAGGTTAGAAAGCCCCTGCTGGCATGAAACTACAAACATCATAAAGACATCAGTGAAATGCTGAGGCATCAGCTCAATCAGAGCCGATCAGGAAAAGGCAGTGACCAGCACTGACCATATTACAGTGCTTCTAGGACTTTCAGAAATACTTGGTAAAAATAAACCTACAACCACCTATCAGAACCTAATGGTACTATAGTAGAATAGCACTAATGACTAATTATTACAGTACTTCCAGCAACTTTAATGATTTTGGCTACATGTGTGGAAGCAAATATTCTACTCTGTGCCTCTATGCCCAGCTCATGCTGGTATGAGCTAACTAAAAACTAGTAACCAACTTTGATATTTCATTTTATTGAATTTTTATGACCATACTAATGAGATAATTTACATCTCAGCTACACCATGTACCATGAAGTTACTCAGTAGGCAGAAGTAAAATGCTAGTTAATTTGACTGTCTTAAATTTTGCACCTCTATTCTGTAGATCTAAAAAGAGATTTTTAAGGAAGTGTGTTTCTTTGCAATTTAAAAGACTGATACCATAATTATCATTGGCACGAAACATATAGAGGTAGAGATAATTCTAGAACAAACTGACATTTTCAAGGTTTATATTGGAATAACATTTTTGCCTGACTTTTCCAGGAGTAAAAAATTACAAATAAGTTCATATTGACAGGTAAAATGTCTTGGATAAAAAAAATCTCCCTCTCCCAAATTCTAGGCACTTTGGTTTTGGAATCCATCTTTTATCTTTGGCATAGCTCTGCAGTCTTAGGAGCCAGAATGTGTCAGTATTATAATGCAAAGATAATTTCTTAAATGTTCATAGCTTTCTGAAAATAGAAATATATATGAATCTGAAGAGTGAGTCTCTATAAGACTTAACTAGTTCTGTATCTTACTATGACTTAAAAGATCAGATAAACTTTAAAAGAAAGCATCATCGTTGTAAGTTGTTGTTTCAAGCACAGTTAACTTTTAAGTTCTTGAGGTTTGCTCACAGATTACTGCCTCACATACAGTAACAAATGCCTTGTCTTCCATATGTGACATACTAGAGGTATGTGTATTGGTAATGTCCCACACATTCCCTTAGCATTCACCCTAAAAAAGTAATGCAAGTTCACTATATCACTAACAATGTTTAATAATAATAATATCAAAATATATATTGTTATTGATTGATATCTGTTACTAGAACCTCTGAAAGAGCTAAAATCAGAGCAGTTTGAACCAAGGCCGACCACTGCACTTCTCTGGGTCTCTCTGTGCAGTCCACCGAGTTCTGCTGTCACCTAGAAAGCAGGCTCTCCCCCTGTATGGGGTGGTAAGGGAAACATGTGGAAGACAGTGTTTGTCTGAGAACCATGGATATGTGAGTAAGAATCTAATGCCCTTTAAATACTGATCTCTCCATATTCCTGTGTGCTCTGTTTGGTATGCCTTGTGGATCACTTTGTGAGGGAAAGGACTGCTATTACAATCACCTGAAATATACTTTTTTGTCATATCAATGTATCTGGACATGAGCCATTACTTCATCCTATATCTTCTCTAGAGTAAAGGGTATCCTCCTGACACTTCAATTTTAAAACTTGGGTAAATATCAATGAAGTGTTTCTCAATTGTTACATTCATCCTACAGTCACCATCTGCTGTGTATGGATCACACAGACCAGACAGTTGCATTGATTTTTCTAGCAACTGCCAAAAAGAAGATTTGAAGGTTGGAAAGAGCTGGAACCAGTAATGGAAACACCCTGCCTATTCTTAGATCTGCACGCAAACATCTTGCTAAGTGTGAAGACTGTGACAGTGACCTTTTAGTATCACCGCTGAAGAATGCAGCAGCAGTGCAGTAGTGACAGGGACCTGGGGGCCACTGGAAATGGCAACAGTGGCACAAATCTCAACTCGGCAAGAACGACTCTCGTGGGAGTGGGGGCGGGCAGCATATGTTTCAGAGTTACATTACCAACTTTTGAGTACTCGTATGGTTGTTGGCGACTTAAAAGAGAGAGAGAAAGAAAAAGATTTGGCAGAGAATAGACAAAACTCTTGTCTCCGCAACTGTGGGAAAACCAAACTTAATCCCTTCCAAGCATTTGGTTTTATTAAAGCAGAAAGTAGTAATTCACTGTTCAAAACAGACTTTTCCTTCTGGCTTATCTCCTGCTGTACAGATCCTGCTTGGAGCTCACATATTAGATACTTCCTCTCAAGCCAGCCAATACTATTTTTCAAATATATGGATGGATTAGAAAATCTCTTGACTCAGTGAACCAGCAATATACACTTAGAATTTTCACCATGAAATAGACAACCGCTAAAGGGTAAGTGTGCTCAAAGCAATAACTGGCAGCCTTTCAGGCATTTTGCATAAAAACTTAAGGATCGGCTCTTGACCTCTACATACAAGCTGAATAAATCCATTACAATATTTGCAAGGCAAAGTAACTGCTACAGTCCCTTTTTCTAAACAGTCTGGGATAATGAACCTGAATTTATCAGCCTCAGTACTACTGTTCCCCATTAGAAAATCCACAGTAAGCACCAAAGTAAAATCCAGTAACCAAAAAATATTTTTTTAAAATTACAAATTGTTAAAATGTTGTAAATGTATGAAGATACTTAATAATTATCAATGGGTAAAATTAAAAAAAATGGTTGTTTTCTCTGCATTTAAAATTAAAATCACCTTCAAATATACAAACAACTCATAATAACTGGATGTGTTATTTAATTATGAATAATGAATGTTCAAGAACAAATTGCCATCTGGCTTTTGAAAGCTTCCTGCTTTCTCAGATGGTTCCTTTGAACTGTTAAAGTTCTTGTTAAAGTATCCTTTCTAAATCTGAGAGAAATATATAAATGAATAATTACTAAGTATACATTCACTATCTCTTTCCATGTGACATGAGTAGTGCCAATTTTTACTCCACTTTTCTCTCAAATAACTTTAGCTGGAATTTGCTCAGCAGAAATATCTGCTGCAGGGAACCAATTGTATGACGTTTAGGTTACTTTTATATACGTATCTCTGGAGATTAAACCAATGTAGTCTCTGCCCAACTAAACTTTACCTTCTCGTTAGTCTTCTAAGATTTCAGCTGCAATGATTTTCATACACTTTTACACCAGAAATTGAAATCAAGCAGCAAATTCATTTTAAAAAGGCTGAAGAACTGTCTTCAGACAGTAACAGACACTGATCACTTCTTTCTAGTGAGGCTGCTGATTAAGCAAGTGCCAGAGATATGTTCATGTTGTCATAATTACACAGTCATTCCTTGCTCTGATTCAAATAGAAGGGGAGATCTGGATTCCTTTTTCAATAGGCCAAACCATCTAAAATAGGTAGGGTTTCAGCCTAAAGTAAAATTGTCAGCTAAAATCATTGAAATTACAGCAAATAATTCCTGTTAACAACATTTTACAAACTTCAACACAGCACCTGTTTTCAAATCAAGTCTGTAATCAACCAGTTTTATATACTTACTTGAAGTTCCTAATTCACATGATGTTTGAGAATATATGTGTGGGTAAACTTGTTGCTCATTGTAATGATGCCATTTAATTATCATTTGCTGTTTCATAAGCTGTGCACACTATCCATAGAAATCCAGCAGAAAAGAACAGATAGCTGCTCCAACCCATGTTCTAGAGATGCACAACTACAAAATAGTATTTTAATTTTGCTCCAGCATTTTTAAATAGTATTCTGATCACGGGAACACAGCAATACTATTTTGGAGAAGCATGAATATTGCTATGTTTATTGAGAGCAGTAGTACCCCTGTCAAATTAGTCTTAAGTAAAAGATACAGTTTCCTGTTACATAGGTTGACAAACTTCATAGGAGTGGAATTAATAATAAAGATCCCTTCTTCCTTTTTCTTTGTATTGCACAAGGAAAGCGGTGAGTTCTCACTACCCAGTAATTCACATTAATCACCGAGGGGAAAACCTGTCGCAGTACTACCAAATTTCTTGGCAACTCAGAAAAACCGGCAGGACAAATTTAAAAGTTATACCTCTGCAGAAAAATTCACACTTTATCACTTGTAAAAGCCTCCAAAGATAATTTAAAAATTTATACTTAAGTACATTTTTTGGATAAATTCTTACTGTTTCTTCTCAAGTTCTTCTTGTTATTGAAAAAAAACACCAACAAACAAACCCCAAAACTACCCTACAGAGACTATATACAACCATGTTTTGTCTTCAGCTAAAAATCTAGCACAAGTTCCACTGATTACAACGGCAATCATTACACAGGTATATCCAGGGAAGAGAGTTCAAACCTTAAGTTTTCCTTTCAGTGACATTACTTTAACACCTAATTCTCTAAGCTATACAATCTCTAAGCTATACAATCTATACTCCAGATAACGTCAGTGAATAAATTAAAAAAAAACCAAACTTTTTCTGTGGACTTGCTGTGTTTAATGTTTGAGGAAAAAACCCTCTTGTTTTGATTCATAAGCCACAGGGCTAGCAACAGCAGTTATGGACTAAGTGACATAGCAGTTTAATTATACAAGACTACTCTCTTTCTTCACTTCACAGGTATTTTTCATGTATATGACCATTCATCTAGCACAGATGAAACACCCCTCTAATTACTTGGTTTAGATCTAACCTTATATTTTTGTTCAATGGCAGTTAGTGACAGCTCAGCTGTCATTTTGTGATCTACATTAGCTCCCTGTCGGTCACAGAACTGATTCATGCATCTGTAGGGAAGAGAGGCGTGGGTTAGCAGCAGCTATATATTTATGAAAAATTTTTACTTGCATTCTAATATTTCTAATAATTTACCCTCCTTTTGGTAACCCTGTTGTTTGGTGGGGTTTGGGGTGTTTTTTGTTTTGTTTTCTGTTTTTTAACAGGCTATACAAATATGTGCTGGTCAGAATTATTTGCCCAACTGCTTCTAGTTAGAGTGATTAATAATTACCACCTTCCCAAATTCATTTTTCTTTCACAAACCATGTTTCTTTTACAGAATATTACTTTTTATGCTACCAATCATTAAGAAAACATATTCTAAAAATTGGTCTTAGGGCATAATTTGTAACTTCAGGTTATTCAGTTTCTGAGAACATGATCCAAGTATCAGCCATGTATAACAATATTCAGATTACAGTTTAGCTTAAGATTTATGAAAAATTAATGTACCACAGCTATAAAAACATTGCACCACTGTCTTCAACTGCCAAGTTACACAAGCACAAAATATTCTTAATTATATGCTTTTAACTTTTAATTAGATAAACAATTAGAAAAAAATAAAGGAGACACTGACACATAATTTAAATGCTAAGTTTAACACTGTTTTTACTTGTAACAAGCTCTCTACATTAAACTTGTCTATTGACATAATGCAGTTCCCACAAAATGCAAACTCCTGTTAGAATAAACATGACATAGCCTTTTTTGATGGATAGAGTTATGAAGATTTGTGTGCTGTGATCTATCTAAACTAGCATGTAGCGAGACACAAAAGGAGTAGACACATAGAGTAAAACAGCTGGTGGTGAGGACCCAGCATTCACACAATACATGTGAATGTTTTGCTCAAGAGTCATTCTATTTTGATCCCGCGAACTTATAACACCCATTGATGGTTGAAGAACTTTAGACGAGCACCTGGAAAATATTCTCCAGTTAAGTTACACCCAAAAGAGATGCATTTCATGCACTCAAAGACTGTTGCATGATATAAATGAAAATGCAGTAAGGGGGGATGATCAGGAGAGACACCCGAAAAACATGCTGTTGCTGTGAACTGAAAGGCTAACACAGATGCATCTTTTCTTCTGGGTTCCCTTCAAGGAATTAAACAGAAGTAGAGGTGCCAGGGAAGAGGTATGTTCTAGAGAAAACTAACACATCTTTTGTGCAGTCTCTTATTGTTGTGGCATTCTGCATTCTGTACCATCTCTACTGTTGTAGGTTTGTTTTGCCTTTGAGATTCATTAGGCTGACACAGGGTGGTCTGGACAAGACAAAATGAAATGAAAATACATTAATGCTTTCTTGAAAGTAAAAGGAAGAAATAGGCAATGGTCACAGAGGGTACTTTCTCCCTTTTTGCCTGAACTCTTTTAATAGTTGATGATGTTTGTCAGGGTGAAATGCATCCTGAAATTTGCACTGGTGGAGAAGGAGGCCAAAACTGACAAGTTTCCAACATCAATCTCCCTTACATCGTGCAGAACAAACCAGAGCTTAGAGGGATTTTTCAAAATGATAGAATAGTTAATGAAGCCTCACAACTCTGAAATTTCCTTACTGGAATTATTTCCAGCACCGTACTATGGAAATGTTTATACAAGTAGCACAATTGGTGGAGTTTTTAATGACTGTGGGGGAATGTTCTCTACAGGCCAGCAGTGCCAGCTGCTGAATCTTGTTCTCAGGCTGGACTGAAAGGCGAAGGACACTGACAAAAGACACATGTACTTAGAATTTAGATTGATCGCTTTCATTATGACAGCTGGCAAAAAAAATAGAGTTTGAACCTGGGCAGTGACTGATGAAGTTGTAAGGTAAGGTTGGAGGTTTTCATTATAAGCAGGGTCAGGACTGACTGGGTTATTTCAGTATTAACAATATTTGATAATATCCCTCCTCTGAAAACTGGGGTTATCATCTGAGAACTTGTAAGGGTTCCCCTGTTTGCCAAGCTTTAACAATCAATCAGGACAGGCAGGAGTCCTTCACAGCTGGAATGCATCCTTACAACCTTTCCAGGCTTCCCTTCAATTGATCTAATTTCTATTAACATACACTGGGCTCAGAAAATAAATCTGCATCTGGTAATCCCCCTCTATTTCAGTAAGGTTCTTCTCATTTCCGGAATGGCAATGAATGGATTTGAGAGTGTTCAGGGCCTGGATTAGAAAAATTATCCAGATCAGCAAACTGTATGGTTTACAACATAAATCATTGCAACTCCTTATAAACCAGTTGATGTGTTCACTGAATGAGCGTATATTGTCCTGTTTCTCTTAGAGATGCAATATATGGTTGTAATCAAAACATTAGGTATTCAGGCAAAATAAAAAATTACCACTATTGTCAGAAGACCCAAACTGTACATGGTTGACAGTACAATGAGATTTATCACAAGCACTCACTGTAAAAGGAGGAAGATGAGTTATTTTCACTTAACAAAAGGCTGCAAAATGTACTTAACTGGTTATCGTGTATTTCTTAAAGACCACTTAGTAGACGAAATATCACGAGTCTTGATTAATCCATCTATATAATCAGAATACATCAATATAGACACATCCTTGATTAGAGAACTAGTTTCTCTTCTCAAGATTTTTGAGCTATTCTGCGGGCATTCTCAAGTGTATGATATATATATAAAAAATTAATCACTCAAAATGCAAGCTGCATTTAAACTACGTAGTAATCCACTGAAAAATTCTGGTTCCTTGAGACCCCAAGGTTCTTCACAATTCTGTATATGAAACTATTACCACTATCATGTACAATGTGTAAACATCTATGTTTCACACAAATAAGCCAACGTATTGTTCTTTTCTACATGTTTGTAATAATTAATTACTGGTTTAAGAATTCAAAGATGAACCTCTAATTATTTAGAAGACATAGTCAAAGTGATCTAAATGCACAAAAGATGGAGACTACCTATAGGAAAATTAAAGTACCTTTATTCTACAAAATGAAACTTAGCTAAACCAGACCCTCCTATGCGTTCAGCATCTCATTCCATGCTTAGTCTCACTGTCCTCCTTTTATTAAGTTGGAATAAAGGTAGGACTAGGAGGGAGACCTACCTATAAAAACTAAAGCCTTGTCACACTATACTTCATCCTACCAGTCCTTGCACTAGGAGCTACATTTACGTCTTGGCCATTAGAATCTTCATTCCTGTGCTGTGAAATATTTATTTTACTTCTTAAAGTTTACTGCATGTTGAGCAGATCAACACTATTTTTAACTCTGTGAGTGTTTGCCATGCACACACTGGGCAGGAAAAGATGAGGAATTGAGGGAACCTCACATCAGAGTTATTCTCCTGTCTTCAAAGCAAAAGTTATACTCTTACTTGACAGATTAAATTTTTCTTCTATGAAAAAAAAAATAGTCTCCTTTCTTATTTAAGTGGTTTACAATTATAGCTTCACAATTCAATATTCACTGTAATACTTCCTAACTTGATTCTTGAGACTGGGACAAACAATGAGGTGTTCCTAACACCCCTTCTAAGATTTCATTTAAATGGTTGAAGTGGTCAAGTACCAACAGAGGAAGTTTGTCATGAATTGACTTCTGGTATAAGGAGCTGCTGTGCTATGAATCACTTTGAAAGATTAATGGGATTTAGCTACTCTTGTTACTTTTCACCTAATATTTTTAAATGTCATTGATGGAAATCTAATTTTTTATGTTGCATTGGATTGTTTTTAAAGTAGTTGAATTTCTAATCTTAAGATATTGCTCAATTATCTCATCATTGTTTTAATTTATATGAACAGCATAAGTAGCATGAAGAGACTGGATAGGGCTTAACTGTCCACTGACTCCTGTAATTTAAGAACTAGTGAGCATCAAATTAAAATAAAGAACACAGCTGAAAATAAAGATAATTGTTCCTACACCATGGTCAGTAAACACTTGGAATTCAAAGGAGGTTATGGATACTAAATGTATACATAAGATTAAGGATACACCTGGCAGCTCAGCAAAAAACCTGAACAGAAAACCCTCAAAAGCTGTGAAAGTATGTACTTTTGCTTTTTCCCTTGACATGTCCAACCACCCCTGGAGACACGTCCAGGGGTCATATCATAAGTTCTGAACCTATGGTCTGAACCACTCTACTGAACTCTTTATAGACTGTGCCTAGAGAGTCCGGTGAGGTCAGAGCTTCAAAGAGTCCAGAGCGTTTCAGAGAGCCCAGCAAAAATTTTAAAGGAAGGACAAATGAACACTTAACTTTTTATGGCCTAAAAGACAAATATTAAGACTGTGACTATTCAGTGTTATTCAGAAATTACATGAGAGTCTGAACGTCGAACACTACTTGTCATCTATTTGCTAGGACTTCCATATGATGTACCTGCCTCACCAGAAAGTAGAAGTGTGGTTTGTATGTGACTACTCTGTCTTATAATATACCCATTCATTTAAAACTGCCCTTCCCTAAAAGTGTTCAAGGCCAGGTTGGATGGGGCTTTAGGCAACCTGGTCTAGTGGAGGGTGTCCCTGCCCATGGCATGGCGGGGTTGGAACTAAATGATCTTTGAGGTCCCTTCCAACCCAAAATTTTATATGATTCTATAAAATTAAAAAACCACTTCCTTCAATTTATGGGTCAAATTCTGAGGTCTTTACTGAAATGTTTATTCATCCATTTCATAGAATCATAGAATGGATAGGGTTGGAAGGGTCATCTGGTTCTAATCCCCCCACCATGGGCAGGGAAACCCATATTACCTACTGAAAACTAAGGACTACAATAGGGTTTGAATCTAAATTTCCAGTTAGACTAAAGTTGTCCTTTTAATTAAGCTACATTTGGGACAAGATGAAATCCAAATTTACAGTTTACAACTGGATTAAGCAGTCTAAAAGTTAAATTCTTATCCTAACTTACACTGATTCTGCTGCCAGCAAGCATGGATAATAGATAAAAAGTTTTATTATAAGAAATCATCATCTTTTATTTATTGGAATTACCATTCTACTACTCTATTGCTTAATGCATTTATCAAACATTCTACTTGATCCAGAAAATGTATCCTTAGCACAACTCATTGCCTTTGTATATTTTAACATGAATTAATATATACTTGTGTGTGTATATATATTTTATATAATATATGTAAATTTGAGAAAGACCAAAAAGGAGTGTAATTCTCAATATTCATATTTTCCATATTTTTGGTGGGCTGTTATTGGAGGTAGGAAACCAAAAGTAGGTTTCCCTTGAAAAGGTAGCAAATTTCTGCCTACAGAAAAATGACGTTTTCATCATTTCAAAACTCTGTCCTGCCAACTTTACCTCTGCTGTAGCCAATTTCTGATGTTTCAGAAATCTGATCAGTTGTGTAAGACAGCAAAAGTATTTTTCACATGCTGAGGATAAATTTGTATAGCATTTGACTATGAGATACAGCTATAACTAGTGTCTAAAAGCAGTGTTATCAGAATTTTAAATTAAATGTTACTAATTCTTTTCTTTCTGAGGGTCAGGAAGGAAGAAGACAAACTCTGAGGTCAGAAAAAGATCAATGTATTTATTAAATCTGACTCACTGATGTGTCTATGCTTTTTAAAAATTTATCAGCTTTTTGAAACAATTTCAAGTCAGTTTTACAGACTGAGTCTACTGTTTTTACCAGTAGGATCTTCCAATGTTTTATTGCTCTCATTACTAGGACATTCCAGGCAAGATCAAATATTTATCAGATTTAAATTTTTAGCCACTATCTCTTGATGCAATATTGGTCAACAAAACTGAGAGACCATCAATATTTTTTCAATATTCTTTAGTGAATGATCACATTCCTTCTCGATTTTTTCTTTGGCAAACTAAGTTGATAGAGATACCTAGTATCCATATGACAAGGCCTGGTTTTCCAGTCCCCCATGTTTTTAGTGGATTTCTTTGATTTTCTTCCAGTATTTCAATACAATTCTTAATCTCAGTGAACCAGATCTGTAGTCAATATTCTAATAGCAGTACCACCACCACTATTTGCTTTCTGCTTGTATTTGACCATTCTTTAGCAGTCAAGGGCTGTATTAGTTCTTTTTACCGGTGTCAAAGTGACAGTCTACAGTGAGACATTAGCTAGGATAATCCCAGTCACTTACATTAGAGACAGAAAGCTCTCCCACTCCAAAATGAACTGCCTGGCATGTAACCAGACAATTCAGTAACAGAAATTCCATAGTAGTAACCACATGTATTATTTATTAATCAAAAAACTTTGTGCTGTCTTCAAAATTGATTAATAAACATGTTTTTATGATATTTTCCATACACATTTGAAGGGGTATAGCTACTTCCCTACCTCCTCCATCTTCCTAGAAGAGAATTATCCCCATTCAGGTCAAGAATTTCAGGACCCTATGCATTGTAGAAGTTTGCTGGATTTCACTGTAAGTGTTTCTTACATATTTTGATACTGAATTAGATAAAAAATTATAGCCAGAGTTAAAATGTACCTTGAGAATTTATTTGACAATAGGAGTCCATAATAAACTTTAAATCCAGCTTTTCCTTTTACTATATTAAGATCAGAGAATGATACATGAGAATGCATGATCCTCTAGGACAAAAACCTACACTACTCTTTTCACAAGGTCTCAAATCACAAACTGTTTTAGTCCAGCTTTTGTGTCTCTTGCTAGCACCAGATACCCTCTGTCATGTTTCAGCCCCAGCCGGCAGCTGAGCCCCACACAGCCGCTCACTCACTCCCCACGTTGGTGGGATGGGGAGGAGAATGGGAACAACACAGGGGCAGCCTCCTGAGTTGAGATAACGACCGTTTAATGGGCCAGCAAAGCAAGAGGGAAACAACAGCAAAGCAGCAGGAGTTGTAATGAGGTGCAAACAAATGTGATAATAAAGAGAGCAATTTACTGATCAATGACTCATTGACTGACCAGAGGCTAAGCCCACACCCAGCCCTCCCTGACCAGCTCCCTTTTATGGGGAGCCTGCGGGCACAGGGTATGGAATAGCCCCAGCCAGCTCGGCTCACCTGGACTGGCTCCTTCTGGACCCTGTCCTAGCCAAAGACAGGACACCTTCCTACCACCGTGCTCACTCAACACCGAGACTTAGAAAACATTGTTTTCTGATTCTCAGCCCTACGGAAGTTCACAACCAAGATACTACACTTCAATGAAAGAAGAGCATACTGGAAGTGATATATGAATAATGATATTTAAATATTTTGAGAAATGGTTACTGGTTTGGATTTTTTCCCCCACATAAACACATGCTGACATGTAAAATCAGCTGAGCAGACCCTTCTCCCTTCCCAGCATCTCTTACTGGAAGAGGTAGTCCCCTAGTACTTGTATCACACAATTTTATTTGCAAAAATGTTCCTGCAGCAAAATACCATACCATTTATTTCTATTCTTAGAACCTATTACCAGCATCCATTATTAAAGTCAGTATTTCTTAGCTGCTTACAATTCCTGCAGAAAGCAGGACACCTAGACGATAAAGCAAATATCCATTTACAGAAGCTAAGAAAAATATTAACTCTGAAAATAAAAACTTTACAAAGTATAATTCAAAGATAAATACAATTAAAAATCTTTGGAGGGAAAAAACCCCAATAATTAACTAAACATACTAAACAATTATTTTATCTTTTTATACTGAAGTGATTCAAAACATACAACTTATTTAATATGATGTAATCATTCTTCTAAAATGACTAATAATTTAACTAATTTTTGAGAGTGAAAGTAGGTATTTATCTAGTAATATATATATGATTAAATAAATTCCAGTGATTATTGAAATCTAAATGGCAATAATAATTTAGCATGCATAAGGAAGGAGGGTGCCAAAAGAGACTCACTCTGTTGTGGACTGTGCAGAAACTGCTTCAAGTTTTTATAGAATTCAGCCTTATCTGAGATCCAAAATTAGAAGCAGATATCAGCAGAATAAAATGTAATTAATAGGATAAAGAGGACATTTTTTCAAGCATTTTAGTTCATATCACTGAGCTTAAATGAGGTCTTAGTAGGTATTGAGGTTTATTATTCAAAAACTGATTGTGTGTGGTCACTTAATAAAATTGATTAATCTTCTGTGATAGCAGCCAGACCAACAATAGAAATTCCTTTTTTCTTCTAATGCAGTAGAGCTGAATTAAACATTTAGAGCAATCTTACCAGAGCTCTGCATTTCACATCTATCTTTCTTTCCGGTGCTGCAGGTATGCTGTTAATCTTTAAGGAGAACCACACTTCGCAATTTGAAGAACTTCTTCCTATGTTAAAAAGAACACAATGTCTTATAAATCATCTCATGAGGTGATCGATCCTGGCAGTATTCAAATCAGTGAGAAATTTGGACTTTTAGCAGAAATGCCTGTCATTGTTCTTATTGAGACAAAGCAAACCATGAACTTATTTAATTGCTGTCAATCAACTGCATTATCTAATCCCTTCTTGACTGGATTCAAAATAGTAACAAAATCAATATATACACAAAATGAATGGAAATAGCACTTTGGCAAATTAGCTTCCTAGACCATCACATTGTTTCAGAATTTTAAATCATTGATTCATAACTGTTTTTCATCAAAGACAATGCTAAATATATTCCAAATTATTTTTTTATTAAAAGCTCATCCATCATAGATTCAAAACTACAAGTTAGTCATTAAACAGATCAGAATTTTCAGTTACATAGAATCCATCCTCAAATATATGTTTGAACATACATTGATTTATACTGCAATGCATTTTGCATCAGGTTTTGAGACAGGATGTCTGAGTTATTGTAATAATGAACAAGTTGATATTAAAGAGACTGAAATCATAAAATCATAGAATCACTAAGGTTGGAAAGGACCTCCGAGATCATCAAGTCCAACCATCAACCTAACACCACCATGCCTGCTAGATCATGTCCTGGAGTGCCACATCTAAATGTTCTTTTAATGTCTCAAAGATAGTAAATGCATGCATCAAAACATTGGTGCGCTAGTATTATCCTACTAGATCAGATTCGTTATCTATGTTATCTCAAGCTCTATTATCAATGAACAGGAAAAGTTTGGCCAGAAAAAAAATGTGCAATAAACTTTTGTAAATCCATACTTAATTACACAATAAACTGGTGAGAAATCCAGAAATCTAGTCCAAAAAGGAAAGATGGGAAGTTCTAATGATATGTACAAAAGCTGAAATGCATGAGAGACTCCCTCTGAATTTTGCAGATAATTTATGAAGCCACAGAACACTATTTATGACACACATCTATATGCTTCTGAGATTATAAGGATAGATTTTAAATTCTGCGGATGCTGATGATTACGAAACCCTTAAACAACTGAAAATTTCATGAATGTTACATTTAAGGCCAGAAACAGGGAACTATTTACTACCAGTAATCATGGGAAGCATAGGCAAGCAGATCTTTGAATTGGAGGCAGTCCATATCAAACTTACAGTATTTTTATAATTTTATATTATATCAAGGAGGGTTAAATCAAAATTAGTTCATGTAATATGACCTTTGGTATATAACAGAAATTAAATTCTATTCAGTTACATAGAATTGTTGTTGTGTGACTTCAACAAAGCAATTTGTGTTTTGCTAAAGCATATCTTCCAGACTGATCTCGAGTCTTGATTCTATGATATCCACTAGCAGTTTGTTCTGGTGGCTAATTACTGGCATTGAAAGACATTTAAACGAGTCTAATCTCTGATTTTCCTTAGATTTGCTTCAATTTTCATCCAAATATCTTGTAATGACTTTCTTTGCAAGTTTTAAGAGATCTAGCATTAAGTATCTAGCATTTTCCTGTATTTAGAACATAGTCATGAATGTTAATAAAATTAGCTCTTCAATCTTGGCAAAAGAGATTGAGCCGAAAGTCTCTCACCATAAGGCCTGATCTCTACCACACAAATACTTTATGTGGTAATTTTTTAGCAAATATAAATGATTCTTTAACACCTTTTAAAAATGCATATACAGGAAGTGCTTGCAGTATTCCTGTTTGACAGTATATTGTATGAGATGAAAATAACCTTAATCCTCCTACTCACACTTCCCTGAATTACACACTAGAGAGCTACAGTAGCAGTTCTGTTTTATTGCAGCATTAGTCTTGGAAGCTCCTACTGTTTTTCTTTTATACTGTGACCCCAGCTCTTCTCAGAGCCACTGCTTTCCTTGTTGCAGTTCTTCATTCTGCATATATGACTATTTCTAAGCCCTATTTCCAATAAAACTGTGTCTGACTGGCTTTAATTATATTGCTTCCTTTAAATCTTCACTGAATACATCCTGTATTATCTTACCCATTCTTTCATTCAGGCTAATTTGTTATGCATACAATTTACGTTTTTTTTAATACCAGCAGAATACTACAGTCTTCCAATCTCAAAATAGCCACAGTATCTTAAGATCTATAAAAATTAACATTATAGAGGTAAAGACATTATCTGAATCTCCATTAAAGGATTCTGACAGGCACATGACCCTGAGTTTAATCAATTTTAAAAAGTGAAAAAAAAATCATATACAGAAGAGAAATTACTTCCCTAAGAAGGGAGGATCCCCTTACACCAAAACAGAACACATCACCTGGAACCTGAAATAAAAGTTCTCATTTAAAGAACAAAAGAAAATCAAGGAGTGCCCATAGCTTGGGACACCACATCCTTCAAGAATGCAGGCAAACTGTAGGAAAGGGTACAACAGAAGTCTATAAAATTCAGGTAGGAAACAACAAAACAAAATGTCAACAGTAAAGCTCCATTTACCCAGGATACGTGATTAAACGACAGGACAAAAGGATTAATTTAAATAAAGCAACACATTCACAAATGAATCTTCTGTACAATTAAGGAAAGTAGAAAAGAGATAAACTTATTCAATCAGAAAATTAACAAGGCTTGCTCCCTGCCCCCAAACCTCCAAGAACACCCACACACAAAAAAAAAAAATCCCTTTGAGTGACCACTTGCTAAAGACTTAAAATAACAGTAGTAAAATCTTTTCAAACACATCTGAAGCTGGTAGTGTGCCAAGTTCACCATGGCTGATAGATGATCAGGGTGGAAAAGGAATGCCCAAGTACGATAAGGCTGCAGAAGATATTCTAAACTAATTCTTTGAAATAGCACTTGCTATAGGGGAGTTCAGAGGCTTCCTACACTCAGACCAGAGCTTGTTTTAAGGGGAATGGTCACAAGGACTCTCTCAAATGAAGGTTTCAGCAGGAAAAGTTGTGGAGCAGACTGACAAAGAGGAAAGTAGCAAATCACCTGGGCAAGAGAGATTCTGCCCAACAATTCAAAAGGAACTCAGGTATGAAAGTGTGGTGGTGCAAACCAGCATATGATCCATTGCTTAGGTCAACTTTAGGTACAAAGAAATTGAAAGGAGGAGGATATGCTGCCAATTTTTAGACAGGTCTGCTAAGGCCCACACACAGGTCTCTGGGATAAAATTAGAAATTACAGATGTGAGTTTGTTTATATATTCTAAAGAAAATGATTAAGAAACACAGTAAGGGAGAGAAGCCACCACACACAGAACTATTTGAATTCTTTGACAAAGTCAGCAGCTGTGTGAATAAGGGAGGTGTGGTTCACATAGTACCTTGGTTTTTCAAAAATCTATTTCTAAGATCCCTTTCCAAAAGCTTCTAAGGAAAACAAGCTGCAGAAGAGGGAACCTTAGAAGACGGGATTAAAATACAGAAACCAAAGAACAGGAAGAAATGGCTAGTTCTCACCATGGAGAGAGAGAAATAATGGAGTGAAAAGGTTTGCTTTTGGTATGAAAAGTCCATAACAACTTTTTCTCCCTAGGACAGATATTTTAAGTATCATAGGTTTTAACAAACTAATCAACTGGACATGTATCTCCAGCGTTCTAGGAGTACTTTCACTTTCTCCCTAGTGCCCAACCACATATTTTGTGGAACTGCTTTGTTACTTGTCATTGCAATGTTATGCCTTCCAGCAATAAATACACCTATACTGCTACCAAGATATGTTTTTATATAGACACCTATAGCTTGCTTTGTTGTCTCTGATCACAGATTTTTTCCACTGTACTCTTAACTTTCCTGAATCACTTTTCTGTACTTCATAATTACTGTAATGGAGGACTTATAATGTACTTGCCTCATTTCTTCTTGCCTTTATATATAAATTAATTGATTCTGTTCACACAAATTGCTGAAAATACTCTTAATTCCTGATATCTCAAAAGCAAAGCCTTCAGGTCAAGTTGCTTTCTTTTTAGTTTTGATTTCAAGTATTTTGAGCTATTATAACTTTGGTTTGGGTTTGTTGGGTTTTTTTTTTTTTGTAAGGAACTCTTAATTTCTTTTTGTAATTTTTATGTCTTTGAATGTTTAGAATCATTTCTCTTTAAAATTTCCCCAATTTTGGAAAATCAAGTATTTTTTCTGTAGATCCTAAATAAACCACACAGGTCACACAGGGAGGGAATATCTTGTATGCCTTTTTAAATTATATTATATATATTTAGATATTTGTCAAATACTTCAATTGAAATACTTTTCTTAATACATGGAAAGAACCTGACAACTCTCTGCTGAAGGAGCATCTTTCCATTTATTTTTGCAGCTGAACTCTTTACCAAACAAACATTCCTGCAAGTATTGTTTAGTATTAAGCCTTGAAGTTGTATAAACTTTGATGTTCTGTCAACTTTTACTCAGTGAAAACATAGCTGAATGGTTGCTTTGCTGCTCACCTGCACTGACAAAAAAAACCCTAGGGCTTTGTCCCCACTTAGCTGTAAACTTAATACCAAGCAACCACTTCATAGACAAGTTCCAACTTAGGTCTTTACCCATACAATGTATTTGAATGAGGTAGCCCAAAGCCAATTTATTTCAAGCATCCTCATACTCAAGTAATTATAGACTAATTTTACTCTGAATTTCTCCTCTTGCCAAGGCAACCCACAAGACTGGACCTAGTTCTTACCCTCAGGAATACTCAGAAGTCACTTCCAAAGTTATAAGAATCTACTAAAGCTTTAGATCCCTGAAGAAAATGACTATAAGTAGATTAAATTCACAACAATTGCGCTTGACCTTTCCTTTAGTTGTCTTGGCATTTCTGTTTCAAAATTGAAGAACTTGCATGGCTGAAAACAGGTCTGGTATTAGAACTTCATTTGTTAACATATAGAGCTGAAGGCTAGGGGGTTGGGGATTTCTTTTCCTGGTTTTTGGTTTCGGTTTGGTTTGGTTTCTTTTCCAAAGAGTTTTACGTTACTAGGTAGTAGATGTGGGGAAAACAAGGCTGAAATGTCCCAGGCAATGGAGAATCTCAATATATTCTTGCTGACACAGAGAAGGCTCATTCCCAATGCACAAAATAAGATTATATCTGTGTGTTTCTGTTGTCTGCACACATTTAGAAAAAAAAAACAAAACAAAAAAACCACAGAAAAAAGTACACTCTTTTCTCTCTGTCTCAGAAAATGTTGATTCTAAAACAAAAATGTTTTAACTTGATGGCATTGTTTTGAGATGATGCCTTTTTCTCCACATCTCAATCAAGAATGTGATGTTTTTGGAACTCTGAACAACTAAAACCAGAGAATACTATTGCAAACAGAAGTATAAACTCATACTTACCTATAAACCCACTTTTTTAAACGTGCGTTAACATTTCTAATGCATTTGAAGTCTCTTAGGACCTGAGCACTGTACTTTGTTCTGTTATGAGATAAATTCGATTTCACTTTAGGCCTGTATTTCTTACTGTCTCACTCTGGGGCTTCAATAACAAATACAAATCCTCAGCCTGCTTTATGCAACCATCAGATCATTATCTTGTCAGATGTTATACAACAAACAAAACACATTTTAGTCAGTACTTCAGACTGAAATCACCACTAACAAGGAGTGAGCACAAATCTTCTGAACATAAAAATGCATCTACTTAAATATTTAATCTCCACTATCTTCTCTTTTAGTCTCTCCCTTGGTCAGTAGACTTTTGCCCTTGCTAGTCAGGGTCAAGCATCTGTCATTAATGGTTGGGGCAAACCAGCATCTTCCATATCTTAGCTACTGCAACTTCAATCACATTACTGTAAAAGAGCTTACTTATTTCTAGTTTTTTAGAACTTGCCCTGATTATTTTGTAACTATTTCTTTTTATATGGAAGCATTGGAAGCATAGAAAGCTGTGTACTTTTTACTACATGCAGTTATTCTGAATTTGAGGGCGCGCACACACACACACACAAACAAAAGCCAGACATATGTCTGTATCCTTTCCTTAATAACAAGTCAATTTCTTCAGCTAGCATTTATCTACAGTATTTATGTTTGTTATTAGAAAGTTCTGTATTGAAAACACAGTACTAAATTACAATTTACATAAAAATTAAACTTGAGCCTTCAATAAACTTCTCAGGTTAAAATTTTCACAGGTGTCCTCCAAGTCTCATTCCAGCTTATATGATATACCAAAATCCTAGCAGAGTTGAACATCCTTTTCCAATCCAGTCAGTCTCGTGTTTTGTCCTACTTCTCTTTAGTGATGCAACTAAGCTGTTCCTCCTGTGCATGATCTCTTAATTTTATTGTACAATTTTTTAAATGTTATACAATTCTGCTGAACAAATCAGTATTGTAAGCCATACACTTTTGATCTTGTACTTTGTATCATGTCCTGAAAAGTTATCAGTTGCAAAATCCTCCTCCTTATACTCATAAGAGGCTTTTCTCTGCTCACTTGGATGAGAATACGTTACCCACCATATAAGCCACAAACAGAAATTTCTGTTGTCTCTGTCCCCTTTCTTTGTCCTTTCCTTGAAATTACTTTGCATCCCATGTCTGCTACACCAGCCATTAAATGTGCTGTCAAGCATCAACGATTATATATTAGCTTAAAACCAGAAAAGATTCTTCTCTTCTGATTGGGACACAGCTGCCTATCATTCAGCTGAATTACACATCACTGATGATCAAGGAAGATTTGTCTTGGTCTCCTGAAAACCGTACACTCCTAGGGTGTTCTGAAGAGGAGGTGGATATGGACACAACGGGGAAACTGGAATTGTACTGCTAAATAAAATTACTTTACGTGAAATATTTTATCCTAGTTTTACAGACTTCTTATATTGGCATCAAAAGTATGATTACTTAAACAAAAAGCTGAATTAAAGTGATATTTTCAAATTCAATGTGCATTCCTTCCACAGCATTTTTACCTAATATGTGCAGAGCTAATATAGCAATAAAAAGAAATAAATGAGATCCAATTCCAGTTTTAAATAAAACATCAACAACACTCTTAGTAATAACAGGCAAAGAAATAACACAACTTGATCTCCTGGTTTTAAAAAAAGAACTTTCCAGGCTGGTAGTTATATAAATTCTCTTTGAGTGAGTATCCTTAATGCTGTTCTCTGACTGTACTTTACAGAATGTAAAATATAAATTAAAAAAAAAAAATTTGTCTAGTTCCTTACAATATGTAGATACGTAATAGTGTTCAATATGTAATGAGCTCACCACTGCTAGCACAGGATAAATGAAAATTTAGACTTCATTCTGCTCACAGGCAAACACAACATCCATGAGTAACCCTGTGGAGTCATTCTGAAGGACAAGAGCTGTTGTTCATGTAAAAAAGATCAATTAATATGCATATATTGTATTTATTTAGTTTTTCCTTTTTGATTTAGAGTAAATAATTTTTATGTAAATTATTTGGAACACACTAGCTACTAAGCACACCTGATGATTTATGTTCCTTATTTTTCAAATTTGACTGGCCTTAGGATTGTGAGAGTTACACTAAAAAGACCTAACATTTCTTCTGTAAACTTCTCCTGAAAATTTAAGTTTCTCTACCATGTTAAATTCCTATTTCAACTGGCTCTAGATATCTCTCTCCACATTTAGTTTCCAAGTATAGAAAATCTGCACCGAATTTTGGGGGAAAGCTGTAAAAAACTAACACATTAAGAAAATGTCACAACCCTGTTATGTCAAAAGCTCAAAATGATGCAGAAAGGCAGACACTAATATTCATTTTTACTATCTGAGGAATAGCTTATCCTTGGAAAGGCAACGCTCCTACATTTTCTTCTTTCAAGGAACTTAGGAATTTAGGCTTGTCACTTTTAGACTTGAGATCATGAGTTTTCTCACCTAACAGCTATACTTTTTCAATAAATGTGATCAATATATGTACAGCTTTTAAAAATGCTTTTACCATTTTATGCATGTGAATATGTTTGAGTAACATTGACATTTCAATGACTATTTTTTTAATGTATCCCTTACAACATTGCTTGAAAAAATATTTTAGTATTTCTCAGACATTAGTCTTGTTCTCAGAGGATAATTAATAATATAATTTGCTTAGGACAACTTTCATAAATTTAGAGTGTACTTCACATTTTTTATCAAAACCAGGTCACAGAGAGGGACAGGACTAAAGTGACATCGAGGTTGGAAGATTGCATTAGTTTGTCCACCTAACCTAGATCTGATGTATGAAAGTGGTGCACTTCAAAATGATACAATTTAAAATGAAATTATGATGCTTTCACATGTAAAAATGTACTTAATATTGAATTAATTCAAAATTTTCAAGTTAATACATACAGGCAGGATTGGTGAAGAAGGGCATTCTACAAGAGGGAAATCTACAAGCTGGTGTAAGCTTCCTTTTCTTTTAGACTTATCTTACACTAGATAATGACTGTATCTCCAAAGATGCTTGTCACTTGGGAAAATTTGGAAACAGAAATGAGAACACCTTTTTTTTTTTTTTTTTTTTTTTGTAAAATCAAAACCACATTTTGGCCCTTGGAATTAGCTGTGATTACCAGGAAACAAAGCTCTGAAAATGTGTCTGATCTCTTATTAGGCAGAATCCCAGAACCTCTCTTTTTTTTCTTCTGCTTTCAAAGCCACCTTTTCAAATGAATATAACCACCTTACAGTGGAAACTCAGATACCGCTAGCCAATGAATGATATTCCTTTTCCCCAAACTTTCTCCAAAACAGTAAGGACAAGAGAGAATTTAAATACGACAGACAGCTTATTTCAAAGAAATGGATGACTAATGCTGCTGACATCTTCCATTTTTGAAGCTCAGTCTTCCCTGCTATTCATATCACCACAGTGTGATGTTGTAACACCATTTCTCAGTTAGACACCTTTACTCTATAAAGACACTTTCTCATCTCCATCTCCCAGGTAACAGCTTCAAAAAAAATCATCCGGCAGATCAACTATGTCTATGGGATTTAGAAAAAAGAAAATATCTTTTTAGCTCAGAATATTCTTGATGCCCTTCATAAACTCTCAATACTTTCATAAGCTGATGTCACATCTCCTCCTTCTCCTCTGTAGATGGGTAATAAAATGTAAATATGGCAAATACGGTTATTCCCCTTCTACAGGGTTTTTTTTTCTAGTCTCCATTTGTATAGCATTCTGCACTTAACCAGGGCATGTACCTTACACGAAATTTAGTCCAGCTTGCTATCAACTATCTATTGGCAACAGACAGACCTATCTGCTGGTACACACCGGGGCAGAACTCAGGGTCTAATCTAGTTCACATGTTAAACTTTTTTTCTGAGGAAATCGTGGCATGGAGAGTAAACTCAGAGCATGTGTCAGTATGTCATCCAGATACCAAGCACTAGTGACACTAGTAAATATAATCAAGGGATCAAAAACTGACAATAACACAGGCAATATACTTGGCACTAGACTTCATCTCCCTTCACCTTTTTAAGTTCTGCAGGCAGCATGACATACGTGAACACAAAGTATGCAAAACGTAAGAAAATCCAAATGCTGAACAGAAATTCAGCATATTTTAGCAACACAAGCGTCATAAACTCCCTGGATTACTTGGGGGG
>VWZZ01004270.1:74721-170360 GCA_013399095.1 Psophia crepitans | reverse complement strand
GGGGGGAAGCTGGGCAGTGGAATATTCTATCATATTGAGAGTTGGAGGAATAAATTTTGGAGGAATAAATTCCAAGGACTACCACAAATCTTACTAAAGTAGGTCCACAATGTCAATTACATTTCTTGACCCTGCCTTCTTTAGTAAATATATATAGCCACACAGTGAAAAGAACCCCAGACTTGCATCATAAGCCACTGAATACTCTCTGAAGGAGTGGGATGAAATGGACACTTAGGAGATGAAACAATCTACTACATAAGGAATCTGTCATGAATGAGCCATTGAAAATAAACAGAGCACCTTTGGGAAGCTCTGATAGGTTTCAGGTAGGATGGTCTATATGTTTGGGAGTGGCCTGCATCTGAGAAACATTTGTATCACATGGCTTTCTCAAAACTCTGCCCTTAAAGTATTCATCTTCTACTGTCTGGCTCTACTATTCTTAATCTAGAAGATTCACGTGTCTCAATTGCTTAATTCAAAATGAGACCATAATCGCAAGCAGAATCTTTGTGAGATGATACTTTTTCAGTTACTACGTAATGGTTTTAGAAGTTTGAATAGCAAGAAGGAACTGGAACTTTTCAGTGATTAGAATAAATTTGATGTAATTGGAGATTATGTACTGAAGTGATTTGGGTGCTTAGAATGCTAACACACTTTTAAAATACTATTTAACTTCTAATGTGAAGATAAATTACATTTGCTTTAAGAATGCTGTTTCATTATTGTAATTACCTTAGTTCAAAGACCTGGCAAAGAAAGAAGCTGAGGCTAAGTAGCGGAGATACTTAGGATAATCCAGTCTAAGAGTAGAATAAAAGCACATCATTCCAAAGAGGGAAAGAGACAAGAACAACTCAAGAAGAAAAGTCAAAAAACTCCACAAAGTACCTAACTGTTATGCAATGCTGAACAGATTTATGAAAACACAGAAAACAAGTATAATCAGTATTAATTTGAAGTTCAGAAAACAACTATTGTTAAATAAGTCTTTTACTTTTCTTTTTCTTCAGAAAGATTTTTACAGAAAGACAATTATTACAATCTTCACATGCACAAAGGATTGCTATTAAAAGTGATCTCCCTGATGGAAAGAGTAATAAATGGTGGGCTTTAGTAAATGTGAAAAGTATCAGGAAAACTTTACAATGGTAAGAGTAGAGAACCACAGAATCATAAAATCATTAAGGTTCCAAGAGACCTCCAAGATCACCTAGTCCAACCATCCCCCTACCACCTATATTACCTACTAAACCTTGTCCCTAAGTACCACATTCATCCTTTCCTTAAACATCGCCAGGGACAGTGACTCCACCACCTCCCTGGGCAACCCATTCCAATGCCTGACCACTCTTTCTGAGAGGAAGCTTCTCCTAACTTCCAACCTAAACCTACGCTGACGCAACTTGAAGCCATTCCCTCTTGTCCTATCGCTAGGTACCTGAGAGAAGAGGCTGATCCCGAGCTCACCGCAACTTCCTTTCAGGTAACTGTAGAGAGCAATAAGGTCTCCCCTGAGCCTTCTCTTCTCCAGAAGAAAAAAAGGCAGATTACCTAGGTCATGCAGTCTTCATTAGTAAAGAACATCCTAGAGGAATGGTTGTCAAAATCAACAAGGGAACAATATCTACCAGGTTATACCTAACGAACGTACTCTCATATTCCAACTGTCTCAACACCCTCATTCACAGTCATAATGTCTAATGCACATGAAAGTAGAATTCTTGGCACTCCGTTAACACACACTGAGCTAGAACTGCAGTCTGAGCAGATGCAACCATGATCATGCTCACGTCAGTGAGATTCTTAACCCAATGAACACAAGTTATGTACCAACCTTCCCTGCTCTCCTTGCTTCCACCTACTTCATACAACTTCTGAAATTACCCAAATTCTTAAGAGGTTTTTCCAAAGGTGTATTGTTTTTTCTCCATTTGCCGTATCTGGCTTGCTTTCTATTGACAACTTTTTCTTTTTTTTTTTTTAAATCTTTGTCTGCCTACATTTTGCCTTTGGAAAAATCCAAAGGTAATTTTGTCTTTAGGCATTGACCTATAAGGTCTCAGATAATGAACAGAAAGATTACTGCTCATTCTTATTATAAAGGTGTATAAAGCTGCTAGGTGTGATTATGGAAAAAGGAGTCTTTAAATTTCCCCACGAGCCATCTGGAGGGTTGGAAAAATCATCGGTAATACTTAAAGATGTATGCAAAACCAATATAAACCATGTAATGAGGAGTGGGATAGGAAAGAGAACAGAAGAGAAAGACATCTTATGTCAGTATAGTAGAAAAGCCACCAATACTAATTGCTTGAAGAAGTTCCAAAAAAGGATGGAGTAAAATAACCTTTTTCTTTTTTTCTCCTTGCATCTTGGCAGAAATAGTATTCACTGGCCAGGTTTAGCACAGCACCGCTCATTTTTAAGAGGGTATAAACTGTGACTTACGCTGGGAAATCACTTGCCAGGTGAACAGGTTGGGTGAGCTGTAAGAGACAGACATTTTAACACGTTTAGAAAAGTAAAAGCCAGCTCAGCAGTCGTGTACACACAGTCATAGTTGATATACCCTTGGCACAGTAGGATAAGTTGTACTCAGATAGATGATTTCCAGTCATGAAGTTCTTTAAAATGTTAATCAAGTGTTTTCCTGTTCCACATCAGGATGAATACAAAACATAAAATACAGATATTTATATATATAATAATTGTATTGCTCCAGAGAGAGAAAATCTAATTGGTCATAATTCAGTTGGTTTTCTTTTCTTTTTTTTTTTTTTAAGAGGTGATAGTGTCTTAAAATAGACAGGACACTATGATTCACTTATTAGTGAATCATAATGTCCCGTGACAGGCAGATCAAACCAGCAGTCAAAAAAAAAAAAAAAAGGCAGCAGAAAAACAGCATATATTCTTAAATCTCAGAAGCCTGCTCACAGATATGACATTTACTTATTGTAAGGGCTTAGCAAGACTTTTGGGTTTAAGTCTTGGCAGCTAAGGCCTGTTAGAATGTCTTTAACAGTCCTCCAGGTGTTGTGCTTTCTAGGCGTAATATGCTGTGCTGAAATATACTTCTAATGGTTAAATATTCTTTGTTATTAATTTCTAAGTCATATTCTGTTGTTGTTAACATAATAATTTCAAAATAAGCTTACTGAAGATAAAGTTAGCCCAGTTTGTGTCATACAAGCAAGTAAGTGCTCTTATGAGTTGCTGTACATGCAAGGTATTTAAAAGCTACACTATTAAGCAGCACAAGTCTTTCATTTAAGAGGCAAATGCCATTGAATCAATTGAATTATAGAAATTACTCTGCAATTTAGAAGCTGCTGTAAAATCAATTGCTGCATTTCCTGAAAAGTTCTGTATCTCTCAGCTTAGCATTCAGCAGCTTTAAAAAAATATCAGAAAGACCCAAGAAATGGTGAGAACCACGTATCCTCATTTTTAATACAGGACTTCATTAATGTTCAAAGATTTTACCCTTTCTAGCCACCAGAACACTAATTTAACCACATTTCCTTGAATATACATGAATTTGCAATTGAACCTTTAACTAGGACTTAACTTTGATTTTCTTATATAAACCTACTTCAGTGAGAAGACAGCTGACTTGCAGACAGGGTTCACTTTTAAATTCTCTACCATACTCCAGCAGGCTCACTGTATGCAGTTTCCTTTAAAAAACATGCTACATCATAAGACTAAGATGCCTGTTTCCTAAGAGAAGATACTTCGCAATTACAAAAATTATACTCGTGCATCCTACAGATGATTTCTGACCACCATTCATTAGAAAAACTTTTATTCTGTATTTACCAATAAAAATTAATTTTTTCCATAATACAGGTGGTATAGTAAAAATATGAAATTAACTACAAGCATTTTACCAACCCTAATAATAGTCTTACTGCAATGTTTCATAGAAACATGTCTGACAAATGCAGAAGCATTAAATCTGGCAAACGTCCATTTATTTTCTTTTCCAGCATAACCCTTTTACTTTAAAAGGAACCTTTTAATCAAGTTCATTGGGATTTGAATCACTTTGCATTCCAGGCTCTGCCACAGAGTAGGCATTTGATCTCATTCTCCTAAGGCAAGGCAAAAGGCAACACAAAGCAACATCACATCTGCAAAAAAGGAAACTTTACTCTGGGATAAAAACTGTGTGTTCCCTGAAGAAGATATTATTAATAAGTATAATTTTCTGACCTTTTTAACATGTTACTGCAGAACACTTAGGTCATTTTAGGAAAATTTCTTTAGTCAATTCAAGAAAACTATGTTTATTTCTCTATACATGCATAAAATACAGAATGAGTTACATGAAATTGAATCCTGACCACAATGATGAAGTGGGCAGATTTTCATTAGATTTCAACAAAACCTATTGTAGACTTGTGTGAGCAATTTATGTTTTCAACAAAATAAGAAATGATGAAATCAAATTCCATTAATCTTCAAGTAGAAGAGCTTTACATTCATGTACTCACTAAATAAAACCAATCCTTCATTAATTTCAAGGATATTGTCTGCCGTATTTACAGATGCTGAACTTTATCAAGTTGCTCTTATTAATTCCTCTATATATTTGAGCATGAGTCAACAGTGTGCCCAGGCTGCCAGGAAGGCCAACCGTGTCCTGGGGTGCATCTAGCATGGCATTGCCAGCAGGTCTAGGGAGCTGATGGTGTGGCCTCACCTCGAGTGCTGTGTGCAGTTTTGGGCACCACAGTACAGGAAGGACGTAAAACTATTGGAGAGTGCCCAAAGGCAGGCAACAGAGATGGTGAAGGGTCTAGAGGGGAAGATGTATGAGGAGAAGCTGAAGTCCCTTGGCTTGTTCAGCCTGGAGAAGAAGAGACTGAGGGGAGACTTCATGGCAGCCTACAGCTTCCTCACGAGGGGGAGCGAAGGGGCAGGCGCTCATCTCCTCCCTCTGGTGACCAGCAACAGAACCCAAGGGAATGGCATGGAGCTGTGACAGGGGAGGGTTAAGTTGGAGATCAGGAAAAGGTTCCTCACTGAGGGTGGTGGGGCACTGGAACAGGCTCCCCAGGGAAGTGGTCACTGCACCGAGCTTGGCTGAGTTCAAGAAGTGCCTGGACAATGCTCTTAGTCATCTGCTCTGATTGGGCTGGTCCTGTGTGGAGCCAGGAGTTGGACTTGATGATCCTTATGGGTCCCTTCCATCCCGGGATATTCTATGATTCTATGATATTGGTATACAAATAAGGTGTAGTTAACTGATAAATCTGGAGAGTTTAGTGAAAGTAATCCTCTTAATTCTTTCTAATGTTCAACAATCATTAGTATAGATATCACTTGCACTATGAAAGAAGAAGCATTCTTCCTAAATAACACAAGTTCACTTTAATACCTTACTAGGAATGCTAATCATGCTTTTATAATTCATTCTGTTTGACAAAAACACAAAAACTTTTGTAAGCCCCCCCCAAAACCCCAGGAATTACTGTTATTTTACTTACTGCACTGCAACTTTTCTATGAGGTTTTTCATAGTTAGGGGCTATATTTTAAACATGCATGAAATCTGGGTCTGAAATAACAGGGATAAAAGGGACCACGATGCATTGCCAATTGAAAATGACTGGACAGCTCTTTACATATGTACGTTTCCCATGCTTCATACACGCTATGCACATTTTTTTAAAAAATTAAAATTCAGATCTTGCTAGACTCTGTGCCCTGCACATTATTTAGTACTGCATATATTCACAATCTTAATACACAAAATATTTATGCTAGATGCTTTATCTGTAACACATCTGCTATGTAAAAAGCATGGTTTACTGTAATTACAATGTGAACTACTATGTGAAGCCTAAGCAAAAAGTACATTGTTTTAAAATATGCATTTTACACTTCAAAACAATATATACTAATTGCCATAATGTACAGCGACTAATACTGATTTGAATGCAATATCATATTACTTCCAAAGACTAATAACAATGTTTATGTATAGTCTAGAAAAGGGACTCTGAATACAACCTACATCCTCATATTTAGAAAGAAAAAATATATCTTCCTCTAAAAAAGAAGCAAACACCATTCAGTATTGCTTGGTATGAAAACCAAAAAAGAAATCTGCAAATGGTAAAACTAATGCTTTTCAACTAATGCTCTTATGTACAAAAGGTATAACTCACAAATTAAAAAGACATGGAACCTCGAGTTTTTGCAATACCAGCAGCAAACAAGATTTAGGACAAGAGTTAATAAGGGGGAAAGTAAAAGGTTATTAATTTAGTCTACTTGTTTCCTTTTTAAAACTCACTGACATTTGCTAATACCTTTGCTAAACTAACTTTCAATTCAAAATTGTCCAAGCCAGTTGTCTTCCCTGAGTTTCTTTTCTGGAATTTTCTAACCAAAGGAATCCAGTAACTGCTACTCTAATAAAATGCACAATATTTTTCTCACAGAAAGTTTTTAGATATTTTGCTGAGAACCTGTAGCACATCATTTAGAGAAGGGGATGACATTTTTTGAAGGAGTCACCTTACATATCGAAACATGTTTTTTACTCTTTCTGTGAAAATCCATTCAAATTTTGCAAAATTTATTACCTCTGAAAATTATTTTGTCATGTATATGTATATACAAGAGAGGTTTACCTGTATCTAATGGTTAAACAATCTGGAAACCCAATCTGCACCTAATGTGTCCTAGCCACTCAATTCCCATGTCAATCAGATTTGCACATGGCTACAACAGCAGTTTTGAAAACCTGGAAGAGTTATACTTGACAAATAATAATTTAAAAAAGCATATTCAAGAACTAGCATAACTTAATAGTGACATGTACGGCTTTTTTCCTATTTGCTAGAAACATTATTCCTCACTTAGTGGGATCACATTAGTAGCTCTCTTACAAATATTCATAATGTTTTGGAGGCAATTAACACAAATACCCCAATTTAAAAAAACGTGGATAATCAATCTTCTGTAGCACTTCTTTCATCAGAAATAGCACGTATAGATTTCCTTTATTAAAAAAAAAATTGACATCCCAGATTACTTTCACTTGGAATAAGGGAAACTGCATGTAATCCAAGAGCACCACAAAATGCCAGAGTCTCACAGAGAGATCACAGAATCATAGAATCATTTAGGTCTAAAATGACATTTAAGGTCATCAAGTCCAAATGTAGACCTAGCACTGCCAAGTCCACCACTAAGCCATGTCTCCAAGGACCACATCTACACATCTTTTAAATACCTCCAGGAATGGTGACTCAACCACTTCCCTGGGCAGCCTGTTCCAGTACTTGACAACTCCTTTGGTGAAGAAAATGTTCCTAATATCCAATCTAAACCTCCCCTGGCACAACTTGAGGTCATTTCCTCTTGTCCTGTCAATTTGCCTTGGGTGAAGACACTGACACGCTCCTGGCTACAACCTTCGTAGGGAGCAATAATGTCTCCCCTTAGCCTGCTTCTTTCCAGACTAAACAAACCCAGTTCCTTCAGCCACTCCTCATAAGACCTAGTCTCTAGACCCTTCATCAGCTTCGTTGCTCTTCTTTGGACATGCTCCAGCACCTCAATGTCTTTCTTGTAGTGAGAGGCCCAAAACTGAACAAAGTCCTTGTGGTGCGGCCTCACCAGTGCCGATTACAGAGGGCAATCGCTTCCCTGGTCGTGCTGCTCACACTAAGTCTGGACTGTCTGGTCAACATCAGGATGCTCTTGGCCTTCTTGGTCAGATGATATAGTTATCTTTAAATATAATGATTCCTCCAGGAAGAAGAGAGAGAGGACTATAGCATGAACCACCTGAACCAGTGGAGGAGAAGCAAGCAGTGCAAATGCAGCAGTGACACGACCTCAGCTGGCTTTGATTCCCAGTAATTCCACAGAGCACACCATCTCTCCTGTCCCGAGAGACTGTTGTGCCAGATGAAGCTCAAAGTCACACGCTAAATTAACTCAATAGACATTTTGTGGACATTTATGGATATTTTACAGACATTTCAGAGAGGTGGCCCATAGACAAGGAATGATATCTGGGTATTATATCAAAGAATGGGAAAGTGGGTGGTGGTTAATGAGGTTGTATTGGAAAATGTGGTACCTGAGCATGATGTAAATGGTATATAAAATAAGGTATGGAGAATGTGCTGGTTTTGGCTGGAATAGAGTTAATTTTCTCTGCGGAGCTGTGTTTTGGATTTGTGCTGAGAACAGCGTTGATAATATAGGGATGTTTTAGCCGTCCCTGAGCAGGGCTTACACAGAGCCAAGGCCTCTTCTGCCTCTCACCTCACCAGCAAGAGGCTGGGTGTGCACAAGGAGCTGGGAGGGGACAGACAGGACAGCTGGCCCCAACTGGCCAAAGGGACATCCCATACCCTATGGTGTCATAAAGCTGGGGGAGGAAGAAGGCAGGGAGGGACATTCGGAGTGATGATGTTTGTCTTCCCAAGTCACTGCTACACATGATGGAGCCCTGCTGTCCTGGGGATTGCTGAACCCCTGCCTGTCCATGTGACATGGCGAATGAATGAGTTTTCTCACTTCTACTCTTCTGATTCTCTCCCCCATTGCAGTGGGGTGAGTGAGCAAGCGGCTGCCTGATATTTAGCTGCTGGCTGGGGCAAAACCATGACAGATACATTACACTGAAAGAGGCAAAACAATATGTCATTGTTGGGTAGCTTTTTAAAGAAGTTTTATTTGATCATGAATAAATAGCACCTGGCCTTTGAACTGAATTTAACATATGATTGCTTCTGAGAGAGAGCAAGATTTCTGGATCAACCTACAGTGAATAGCAAGGACCTACAGGCAGAGAATGGAGTACAAATGAAGAAATTCTTAGCTCCTTATGGAAATCAAGTGATGCTAAAGGCCAAAGACTTTGGTAGGATACCCCTCAAAAAGGCCACAAGGGTTTCTGAATTCAGGTTCACTCTCACTGTGGTAATACTAACGTCATACAGCAACGAAATATGCTCTAGTCCACGACTGCAATGGTTGAGACTTTTCTGACATCTGCTCCTTCTTCATATTCATGATAGATTTATGTGGTACTAGTAATCAAGACAAACCATTAACATACCCACTTTGGACCTTTTTTCATTTCTTAAATGTATATTTGAGAGTGAAAGAGCAGTGACTTGTAAATATCTGAATTTACTGTAGGAATGTTTAATGAATTATATTACAGAAAGATAAACAGGGAAAAACCATACCAAAAGAACAAGGTTACTTGATAAGCTTCTTTCCACTTAATCAAAAAAATCCCTTTCACAAAGTTGTGCTACAACATCAGTGCCAAATGGCATAAACAGAAATAAATATTGCCTTGAAAGTGCATCCAAATCTCTCAATTATGCTTCTTGCACACACATACTCTCTGACGACAATGTATAAAATGCCATCTGTCTTTTGCCACAGTGGCAAACAGTAGTTCCCTAATATTTATACTTTCAGAAGTATGTCAAGAACAGTTAGGACTCTACTGTGCCCACAGAGAAAGCAAAGGAAATATTTTGAGACAGTAGACACAAATAGTAGTAGATAACAAATAAATCACTGTGATGGACAAAAAATATGTATTGCCTACCCAGTAAAAACATCAGAGAACTCCTTTGCTGGTTAGCTAGGCAAACCTACCTCATAACTGAATGCATGAGAATGCAGGAATGTCCAGAGTCTGGGATAAATAAAAAGCCAGAATTCTATATGGACCATTTATTTTACAGCTGCTATAGAAATAAACATCCCTAGCAAATTCCAGCAGCAGGCTACCAAGTAGACAAGAAGATCTAAGATCTCAGAGAAATTACCCACGAAAAAACTGAGGTGAACTTATAATTTTTTACTAGCAAAAAACATGACTTACACAACTAGAATTACCTTATCACAAATAGTCTTCAGGAACAACTTAGTTATACCTTCAAAGGCAGACAATGGCAGAAGTACATGAAGCAAGCTTGTCTAATTATGCACTTGTCTAGTCATAGCACTACTTGTAATAAAGTCATAATAATGATACTTGTGGGGGAACCTGATGGTAAAATGAAAACAATTAGTTATATTGGATGGAGAAATGTGTTTTATTTTCTCTGTTGGAAATTAATATGCTCCCTGTCATCTTAAAAATATAATTTTGACACAATATAATGTTTTACTTGATATTTCTGAACTACTTAGTTTTCAGAAACTTGCAACAAAGAAATAAATATATAAAACTTTGCTCTGGATTTGTGAATCTATTTATACAATAGCTTAACTGTTGGATTTCCCAGCTGACTCTGAGAATGTACACCCAGTTCTTTCCTTTGCTTGAGGGACTGAACATACACTTTGAAGGAAATTGTTCTCACCCTTAAGCAACAGGATATTCTAAGCAATTGCTTTTAGACAATCTTCTTGATGTTACTGTAATTTGAATGTGTCATGACATTGAGATTCATGTAATAGATCGAAGTAATTATTCAGATAGAAAAAGATAACCACATGCTGTAAAAGCCTTTTAAAAACCCACTTATTTGATTTGAATTCCACTTCTTATGAACTGTACCAAGTATTAGGCTATAAGGTTTGACTTTTTCTTGCTTTCTCGCTCCGTGCATACTTTCACAGGTCATAGCAATTGAAGCAGCATGAATAGAGGCGATTGATAGGGACCTTCCCTGTGTCCTCTCCTCACCACATTATCTTCTGCCCCAGACAGGTTTGTATAGCTGTGAGGAACTGGTAAATATTAGTGTTCTTTTTCATGACTGTTATGTGCTCTGTGTCTTCTTATAATTCATTACTTGCTAGGGGGAAAAAGAAGAATTATTTGTAAGCATGACAGCATAGGAAAAGCAAAATGTTGACCTAGATAAGGAGCATGTCAAACACTCAAACCTAATAGCAAGGGTATTAGCTGTAAAGAAACTACTACTCTGTTGCTAGCTCATTTAGTATTTTGTTTCAGGAATGTTATTTTTTATATTATTCTGAATGTGTTCTGTCACAGACTACTAGTTAGGGGTTGCACTTGGACCTGCCAAGTTAATCTTATTGCTAAAGGGCAGATTAGAAGGGGAAGAAATTTAAGTGTGGTTCTGCTGCGCTGTTTGAAATTGGCAAGGTGCAAGTCATGCCTGGCATTTCATAGGTGAACTTGAGAGGGATGGGCAGAAGTCCAGAGTACATCTAGCCATTTAACCACGAAAACTACACCCATTATTTTTGCCTAGGAATTTTTTTTTCATTTTTTTATTATTATTAAATGGGCTATTAATTAATGAAATTCCATATATATACAAATATTTGAGATGTGCCAGATATGACAGAATGAATGTGTTTCTCAGTAATATAGTTTATAGAGACTATCAGAACAAGGAAAATGTATATGGTCTAGTAGTCACAGTGGTGTTAACGGTTGGACTTGATGATCTCGGAGGTCCTTTCCAACCTTAGTGATTCTGTGGTTCTATGATTCTATATCATAAACTTGTAATTAGGTAAGAAAATTTAATCTGTTTGTATGCAAATTCAATCCTGCATGCTATGACATCCAAAAATACATACAGATGTACAGGTTTACAAACGGAGTTACTTATTTATGGTTAGGGCAGATGCAACGTTACTAGACTTCTCAGCACAGCAATATTAAAACACCTGTTGCATGAAGGATGATGTTCACCTAAAGTTCACCAGGAGCCTTACACTGTGAGCAATTACAGACTGCTTTTGTTATTAATTTTAAATGGGCTAACACGCTTCGTTTGCACAGATTTTTAATTGCACACATACCATGCCCCACAAAATTCCATGTGGGCTATAGGTCCTTGAAGCATTGCTACATCAGAATTGTTTCAAAACAACATGTTAGTTTATTACGGGAATCAAGCTGTTCTGAGCCTCAAAAGGGCACAGGAAAATGCATAACATTTAGCAGACTGCAGTACTGCAGAAGGGCACCTGCTGAGAAAGCTAACAATAATTGAACATTCTTTTTGACAAAGGAAAAAAGCATAAAACAGTCTAATCCTTTATGTTCTACATATGCTAAACCATCCCCAAAAGCTTGTATGCACTAGCATAAGTATAGCTGCAAATGCTAAAATGATATCAAAAAATAAAAGCAAGCCTTGGTTGGCATTTCAGATTTTCAAATATGCACACAGTTTACACGGGGATTATTTTCTTTCGATATTTCTTCTGGTTTGTTTTTTTTTTTTTTTCCTGAAGAAGGAGACTTAATTAAAACAAACTACTCTGAAGGTGAAGCACAATATGCTTGAACACACAAGTGTGCAGATTAGACTGAAAAAAAATAGATCAACTACACAGTCAAAATTTAAGAGGTAGAGAACTTAAATTGTTTTTTAAGAATATTCTTGTTAGAAAGATAGTAATTCCAGAAATAAATATGTCTGTGAGATATATCAATTATACCTTTAATATATTACAGGTATATTAATAATATTGCTGCATTAATACTGAATAAATCCTAATATTTACCAGTTCTTAAGAACTTTTACAAAAATTATCGCAAATAAATGGAAGGCCTTATTTTAAATTGTCACCATCCTGAGCACTGTTTTCCTCTTAATCACCTTTAACAGTTGTTAGAACAAAGAAATTATTTCATTATCTTCCTTATGTGAATACCCACCCCAGTGTGCTACCACAGATGCTCTGCTCTGAGGGATTGATTATAAGGCTGAAAGCCCGAGAGGACCACATGTGCAAGCAATCATCACCTTTCAAAGGCATCAGTTCCTCAATGAACCTGCTCGGAAGCAGTTGTTTTCAAAGGCAATGGGAAAGTCACTTCACTATCTGAGACATATCATGAGAACTACAACGACAACTTGGTCTAGAAAATGTCACCTGTCATTGAAGGCCTGGTTGAAGGAGAAAATAGCTTTAAAAAGATAATTAAAACAGGCTTTGTCAAAATGTATGCCTGGCCTAACCACTTTGACTGTGTTTTTTTATCACAGCTTATTCACAAGTGGTATACCTTTTTGATGTTATCCCTTCCAAGTACGAAGACATTAAAAAACTTGGCAATGGCATAAAAATGTAAATACATTCCATAAGACCAACATGACGGGAAGTATCATCTTTTGACAAAGGCAATGCAGAGTAAGACAACAAAAGACGCAAAATTCCCCTGTGTTGTACAAACAAACATCCTGCATCTGTAGTGCTCCGCTCTGTGAGACATCACCACTGGCAGGAACATTAAACGCTGCTGCTTAAGTGCCAGTTCTGTGCTGAGGCTTGCTGCTGAAGAGAGAAGGAGGGAGGGATTCTGACAGAGGAGAGGGGGATTTGCCATGGCACTGCAAGCCTTAGCCATTGAGCAACTGCACCGACTTCACACTCTCGACTCTTCTTTACAGGGGAGCTGTCGGATGAAATTCCTGAGGGTGGCTGAGCTGGTCTAGCAGAAGCTGAGCCAAGCGTCCTCCCTACTTCCCACATGCTACGCAGCAAAAAGCGCAATGCAGAGGCACTGTCCAAGGGGAGTTCAGTTTAAGAAGTTACTATGACCTCCATAGTAGAGTAGAAAAATGTCCTCTACTTCCAGAGGCATTTTGACAAGTGTAGGAGGCTTCACAGCATTTAGCCAGACTGTGAAACAAATATCTCTTAATGACTGATATTTATTTATGATTTTAGCACTTTAGTGTATAGGAATATCTAAAGACCAGCTGCATCCTACTTTCAGTCTTAGCAACCACTTAGCCTGGTTTTACTTTTGGCTCCCAGGAGTAAAAAAAAACCCTAAGACCTCTTCTCTCAAAAGACAGAAATATCCTTTGGAAAGAACTAAAATCCCATGTCAGTTTAGAAAGGGGCAAGCTCCTGTCACTACATTAGTGCTGCAGACATTTTTCTGTTTGGGTTTTGGTTTGTTTTCTTTTTCTCCTGTGATATAAGGCAGCATAAAAAGGATTACTGTAGCATGTCATAAGGATTACTGTATCAATGTTTTTTACTGCAAGCACTAAATGTGCCTTTTCTTAACTACATGTGAAGGAGAAAAAAATCATGAACAAATTTCAGAATCATTAGCTTTTTGGAAGAGCATAACGAGTGATTTTGGTGGAAATTATGAAAAGAGTATAAGAAAACTATTCTAGAAATTATCACCTTCTACATTCATACCTTACAACGTAATTTGGAGAAGAGAAAAAAAAAAAGGAAAAAGATAACATATACATACTTATATAATGCATATGTGTGTCTACCTGAAGATGATATTGAATGTTAAGGTGTGTGTACAAAGTAGTAGTTTCTAGTAGGTTTAAAGGAATAGTTTTCACTGAGTGACAGCAAGACAAAAATGTTTGGTGTACATGTGTTTATCATAGAATGGTTTGGGCTGGAAGGGACCACAAGGATCTTCTAGTTCCAAGCCCTTTGCCATGGGCAGGGACACCCTTCACTAGACCAGGTTGCCCAAAGCCTCATCCATCCCGGCCTTGAACACTTCCAGGGATGGGGCCTCCACAGCTTCTCTGGGCAACCTGTGCCAGTGCCTCGTCACCCTCACAGGAAAGAATTTCTTTCTAATGCCCAATCTAAATCCCCCCTCTTTTACTTTATACCCATTACCCCTTGTCCTGTGTACTATACTGCCTAAGAAACATACCCCTTCCTGTAGGTCCCCTTTAGGCATTGAAAGGCCACGATCAGATCTCTCTGGAGCCTTCTCCAGGCTGAACAAGCACAAGTCCTTCAGCCTGTCCTCACAGGAGAGGTGTTCCAGCCCTCTGATCAGCTTTGTGGGTCTCCTCTGGACTTGATCCAGCAGCTCCATGTCTTTCCTTTACTGAGGACTCCAAACCTGGATGCAGTACGCCAGGTAGAGTCTCACAAGAGTGGAATAGAGGGGGAGAATCCCCTCTCTCGGCCTGCTGGCCACACTATTTCTGATGCAGCCCAGGACACCGTTGGCTTTCTGGGCTGCCAGCACACACTGCCAGCTCATATTGAGTTTTTCATCAACCAGCACCCCCAAGTCCTTCTCCTCAGGGCTGCTTTCAATCCATTCTCCACCCAGCCTGTAGTTGTGTTTGAGATTGTGCCCACCCACGTGTAGAACCTTGCACTTGGCCTTGTTGAACTTCATGTAGTTTGCACGGGCCCACCTCTCAAGCCTGTCAAGGTCCCTCTGGATGGCACCCCTTCCCTCCAGCGTGTCGGCCACAACACACAGCTTGGTGTCATCAGCAAACTTGCTGAGGGTGCACTCAATCCCACTGTCCGTGTCGCCGACAAAGATGTTAACAGTGCCGGTCCCAGCACTGACCCCTGAGGAACGGCACTCGTCACTGATGTCCACTTGGACATCGAGCTGCTGACCCCAACTCTCTGAGTGCAGCCATCCAGCCAATTCCTTATCCAGCGAGTGGTCCATCATCAAATCCATGTCTCTCCAGTTTAGAGACAAGGATGTTGTGTGGGACAGTGTCAAAAGCTTTGCACAAGTCCAGGTAAACCATGTCGGTTGCCCTTCTCTTGTCCAGCAACGCTGTGACCCCATCGTAGAAGGCTACCAAATTTGTCCAGCACGATTTGCCCTTCGTGAAGTTGCGTTGACTGTCGTCAATCACTTCCTTACTTTCCATGTGCCTGAGCGTAGTTTGCAGGAGGATCTGCTCCCCGATCTTGCCCGGCACAGAGGTGAGGCTGACCAGCCTATACTTCCCTCATTAAGAGATGTTTCCTAACCTGATTCAGCTGTGGACAACTGCACACTTGTTTCGGCCTCTACCAATTCAAGTCTGTATATTGATTTTCTCTACATCAGAAGTCCACTGTTATCCATTACCCCAGGTCAGTTACAGTAGCCCTGGGGATTCTCAGCTCTGAGATGCGCTTCTTCAGCATGTGATTCTTCTGGTCCAACGCAAGTGGTTTGCATTCTGCTAGTGGTGTGCACCTTGCAATGAAGAAATACTAAATTGCAAGAATACACATCAATCATTCCACTCTGGAAAGTCATAGAATAATTAATTTCTGTGAAAAACTACAGTAACAATATAGGTATAAAACACTAAAACACTTAAATCTCAAAAAGAATGCAGAAACTGTTCATAATAATCTAGAAGGTGACAATCTGAAAGTAACCAGGTATTCTGGAGTTTTCTCCTGTTGATTTTTACTGTAACTGACCAAAGAAACATCTATGACTGACTGCTAAAAAAAAGTTTTTTCCACAGTGGAATGAAGTGATATGAATTTCAGAAACCGCCTGCTTTGACATCAGCACTATTAATATTACCGGATACATTCAAAAGAAAGCATTTAATAAACGCTGACCCTCTCCAACAAGAGACATTCAGTGACATCATTGTAAGACAGAGAAAAAGAAAAAAAAAAAAAGCTCGGCTTAAAGTTTCATTAAAATGCTTCAAAAATCATAAAAGGAGAAGCTCTACATATGCCTGGAATAAACGTTTGACTTACTACTGTTTGCAGACATGTGGCCTGGCATACTAAATATGCATGTTATTTAAAAATAACTTGATATAAGTTTATACAAACTGACAATGAACTTATCCATAATAACAAACATACCCATGTTTGCTGCATCAACAGTTTGCGGTGTCTCTGTTGACGATTTCTGAAGGGCCTGTTCACCATCTGTCTTCTCTGGTGAGCTGTTATGACGAGACTGCTGTTGGTCTTCATCTTCAGCAACAAATGAAATTACACCTAAAACAAATAGATACCAGGTGTTATATTAGCTGGAGCATTAGCTTTATAAAACAGGCTGTCAGACATGTACAAGTATTTCCTCGGTTCAAAACTAACAAAAAATGAAGCAAAACTTCCCCTCCTGGTGTCAGCCATCCAATTATAACTTATGGTAATAAAGAATATGTCTTGAGTGAGACCAAGGAAATTAACCATTTTTTCTCCCAGAAAGTACTTTTCTGAACACTTCTTATTACCTGAACAGAACACTAATAATTACCTGGAAAGATCAGTAATAAGAAATAATATCTTTCTTTTCAGTGCAATTTTCTATGCATAGTCTTGATTGTTTCCATTATTTTTTTACAATCACAGTGTCTCATTCTAGTGCTACAAAATAATAAATATAACAGCACAAATATTCCTTTGATACATGCTTATATTGTATGTTAAGTTGTAATCAAGTATTTAGGGAAGATAAAACATACAGAGATTGTAAAAATGGGATTTTTAAATTGGCAGATTTCTACTTGATAATATAAAATCTAATTTAAAAAAATGGAGTATGTAAATGGTTCCTTTAAATAACATTAATGCTATTCTGGAAGGTTTGATATATCGGCTTTAAATAAGCAGGTTTTGTTTCTTGCATTATATATGTCTCTGACTAAGAATTTTAAACCTACACCAATTTTTGAAATTAGTACATATTATTGTTATTTTATCTAAATGACTATCCCTCATTATTTCAATACATTCTGGACAGTTTCAAAGCTGAAATGAATGTATGTTGCAGGTTTAATTCTTGCCTCATATGTACAATGAAAAACTAATTTGAGAAGGTGACTTATTTAATATTACACAGTAAGAAATTTTCCCATTTTAGATCATTAGAATTTATGTGAAATGGTCTCCCAAAAGGAACTTATGCAACTGCCTCTTATTAAGAGTTTGGGAAAATTATTCATAGTGGAGCTCTTTTAATTTGAAATGGAGAATTAATAAAATTTTATGAGAGTCCCAGAACAATTTGATTTGAAAATTTTTTGTTTCTCCAGCTTTGCATAAGATAGATGTGTGGTAACAGACCACAGAGCAGATAGGACAAGCTGTGCTCCCTGATTAGCTGAATTTAGCATCTAACTAGCTGGAATAGCTAAAGCTAAACAGCAAGGCTCACATGGGACCTGGAAAGGGAGTAGCCATGAGGGGGAGAGACAGCACCATACTGGTCACAAGTGGCTCAGGAAGCCTCCGTGACTTGAGCTGCCAGGAGCTGATCAAGCTTCCCGTACACATGCCTGTACACACTCGTCTCATTTACAGTCCCCAAGGCTTAAATTTCTTCCCTTAATCACAGGCTTCTGCAGAAGGCTGCATTCATGCTCCTGAACATTCTGGTTTCATTTCAGGGGGGATCACTCTTAATTAAATGGCCTCATGATCAGTTTTGATAATAATATTATGCTAGAAGGATGTTACTCTTGAAAGAAAAAAGAAAAGAGACAAATAAAACATTACTAAATTCAAATGCTACCACAACGTCTTGGAAACACAAAATTTGTTCTTTATATTCTCAATGGTAGCTACACCAGGTAGCAATTTCGACATGACAAATACTGACAAACCATTTCTGCTACGGAAAATTACATTAAATCGTTACAAAGAAGCAACGTTTATCATCTTCACATTGCCACTGTTTCTTTTTCTCTGAGAGACAGAGACTGGGTAGTACAAGTATAAAACACTAAAGTTGAAAACAGAACCAAAACCATGGAATATGTGTGTACTTAAATCCAGAGAAAGGAACTATGTAATTTTAAATTTAAAAATATTAGAATCCCAGATTTTCTTCCCTCTGTTAAGAAAAACCTATAAAAATACAAATAAAAGTAATTAAAACCAAAACAAAAAACCACTTTAAATAAATTTTAAAAGATAATATTACTAATTCCTAAAATTAGTCACTGTACTCAAACCAGAAATTGTGTCCAAATAAGCAGGACAGTGATTGCAATTTCAGGACGTTATTGATTTATTTTATTTCTTTAAAAATCTTCAAAGAGGAGATAGATGTGTAAGCACAATAAAAAAAATAAAACCCTTGTGGAAAGCTCAGGGGAATGAACTTTGAAGAAAATGTTCAAGGTATGTAAATATTGATGTAAGAGGACATATTTGATGACACTAATAGTTAATGGATCTTTAGGATAAATACTAATTAATCTGATTTTATTTCTCAATATATAATCCTAATATAATTTTGGACTGCTGCAACACAATATTAGAGAGAGGCAAAGTGCAAGAGAAAGACTTAATTAATTTTAAATAACATCCTAACCATCAACATACTTGAGAGACATCGGAATTATAAGAAAATTAGTAAAAGAAAAGCAAAATTATAGCTTTCAAGTTAATGAAAAATACTTGACTAAATGCTGAAAATCACTAATTTCATAAGTTCTAAAGCCTCCTTACAGCAGAGAATACTTTGTTACACTTAGTTTTAAGATTTACATAATTTTTCCTTATAGTCCTGCTTCCAGTGACAACAGAAGGTTTTCTTTACCAATTTCCTGTAATTCAGAATATTGTATTGTGCATATGTGTGTGTGAGAAAAGAAGGACAGAATGCAAGGGTTCACAATTTAAAATTTATTATTTCATCAGTAAGTAGGGGGATGGTAAAACAATAACTTTTTCTGGCTCTGCACAAAGCATGCTCTCAAAAGCATCAAAATAATTGGCTGAAGAACACTGACTAAATTATTTTTATTTGTAGCAAATCTTGGACTGCTTGAAAAGTTCCAGAAATATAAATTTTTAATGTTCAAGAATATTTCAAGAGCCAGTGGAATAACTATGCTAACTAAACTGTACTGGAATTGCTAAACCACTTGCTGATAATCAATTGCACGACCAAAAAATCAGTGAAGAATTGCACTCTAGAGTGCAACTAGAGTTGTTGACACTCAGTTTTGCTTCTTTATGGAAAACAGATCTCAATCAAGCCGAATTAATAACAATGAGGTTAAATCCTGGATCGATAAAGGTGACTGTATTGACATAATGTATTCACAACTCTGCAAGGCACTCTATTAAATCTGTCAAAGTATTTCAGTAAAAAATACTCAGTTGTAGTACAGGTGGCATACATTTTTAAATTGTGTTTATCTGTTTAATCTTAAAATATTCATAAATTGTCTTTCATAATTTTCATGGGCACCAAGGTATCTACTACTGACTCAAAGCTATTTAAAATTTTTATCAGAGAAAAAAAAGAAAATCAATGCTGTCAAGAACAGAAAATAACAACCAAAAATGTATAAATTTCAGGTCAAATACAGAATGCAGAATCCTTATCAGTGCGGACAGTTAGTACGTAGTATGGTCTACATGACTTGAGTCTTTAAATTATGGTAGAATATTTTCCGAGGAAGTATTCCTATGCATATTGGTCAGGAGTGAATGTTGCAATCCAGTGACCACTATTGGAGATGATATCTGATGACACATAAATAAATGAATTTATTCAAATTATGGGCTACAAAAAAAAAAAAATCCAATCAAAAAGTCTTTTGTAGGATCAAAAAAAAAAGAAGAGAAATAAAAAGTCCCTAGCACTCTATGAAGTAATAAAAATACATTGGAAAGGTACAGAAACATTGGATCAGAAATGACAGCTTTAAAATAACAAATAAGCACATTTACATTTTTTCAGAAGGTTCTGATGAGCTATGCCCCTATGTTATGAAGAAAGGCTGAAACAACTAGGAATGTTCCACCTGGAGAAGAGAAGGCTCCAGGGAGAGCTCACTGCAGCCTTCCAGTACCTAAAGGGGGCTACAGGAAAGCTGGAGAGGGGCTGTTTATCAGGGAGTGTAGTGACAGGACAAGGAGGAATAGGTTTAAACTAAAAGAGGGGGGAATTAGATTAGATATTGGGAAGAAATATTTCACTGTGAGGGTGGTGAGGCACTGGAACAGGTTGCCCAGAGAAGCTGTGGATGCCTCATCCCTGGCAGTTTTCAAGGTCAGGTTGGATGGGGCTTTGGGCAACCTGGTCTAGTGGGTGGCATCCCTGCCTATGCCAGCGGGGTTTGAACCAGGTGATTTTTTCAGGTTCCTTCCAACCCAAGCCATTTTATGATTCTATGTCATGAAAGGGCTTTGATACAGGAAGTTTTAGTCTTTCAGCTGTGAACGCAGTCATCCTACAGAACCCACTGTTGCTTACACTGTCTTCTGCAAAGGCAGCAGTATCTTATGTTACCTTATTGATGCTGCAGAGCAACTGATAAATGATAATTTGTTCATGCATAACAGTTCTCAGTGATCACGGTTTTTTTCTTGCATCTGGTTGCTCAATTCGGGCTTCTGTGTCACACGTTATGTAACAATGCAACTTGTCAAAATATCATGGCTGACAATTTTTAAAGCATACATTCAAAAACAAGCAAGGCTTCATGTGCATCACAGAGATACAATTCCCACTGATTCATTTGGCCACAGAATTATGCCACCATTAAGCAGTTTAGAAAATATCACTCGTCTTCTCAGCTGTCTTTGGGCATATGTATAAAATACTAAACTTGCCAAAGCAATGTTACAAATATTCCTAGACTAATACTGAAAATTAATAATTACAAATTACATAAATTATGGAGGTTTTCTTTTTGCTGATACAACATTGCTTTAAAAGGTTTCTTGGTCAAAACATGATTCCAAATTTTCTAGCTTTACTATGCCATGTTCAAACATTTTGTAGAGCTTCAGTCCATATATTAATAATGAAGCCTTATTTTATATTGCTTTAGAGAAGATGCATCCTTTTAAAAGGAGGCAGGCTGTTTTGTTTGTCAGTAAAATATTTATTGCAATACCACGTTAGACTGACTCATTGGCTATACACTACAATACCACATTCCAGAATTCAGTTAAGAAAGCGAGAAATACACGGTTTCTTCCTTTCTGTATAATTTGAAAGGACTATTTGAAAGATATGTATTGTACATTAACATATTTCGGTGCAGAGAGATGATGAAAGCCCACAGTATCCCAATATTTTAACTGGAAACCAGAACAGAAGGCTTATGTGGCCATGAAATTCATCACACAAATCTGAGAAGATATAGAAATGTTTGTCTGTGGTCTAAATATACCAACATGATCTTAATAAGCATAGGGCTTGGGAGTAGGAGGAGGGGTTTAAATTTTTTCCTTGTTTTTTTTCTGGCCAATGAAATCTCTGTGTGGTTGCTGCCTCAAAAAAATTCCACAGGAGAGAGGAGGTAAATTTAAAAGATGAGTAATTTATGTAAGCTATACCTTTGGCCAATTTATTCTGGCAATTTTTCTACTGACACAAAAAGATATTTAATGTAGGTTACAATAAAACTTTATAATCTCTGTTTCGCCTATGAAAACCTCTGTGATGATACATGTAAATTCTAAAGAGTTTCTGTAAATCCTACTACTTGCTGGTACACTAGGACTAAATTAATTGCTTCCTGCATTAATGAAAAGGAAGGAAAATAAGCTTTAAGACACATAAGATAGGAGAAATGAGTGAGTGGCAAATCCTGCTGTCAACTATCATTCATACGTGGTTATCTGGTATTTAATAAAGAGGTGAATTGTTTTATTCATAATTCTCACTGTCTGTTTTTAGTGTGACAAGGAAACCATGCTATGAAAGGGGACAGGAGTACGCAACAGGAGAGATAGATGGAAGGGTATGCTGGGGATCATTTTGTATGTACAAACAGAGCAGCCCTTCCTCAGTGAAGACCAGTGATCCAGCAGTGGAGGTACACCAGAGCCATTCACAGTGGTCAAGCAACCAGAAGATCCCTCTAACTTTGTCTTCATTACACATGAATTGGTCTCAATATGTTTGGCTGTCTCAGCTGAAGAAGTGCTTAAAGCAAAGATACTGACAGATTCTGAAATAGGGCAATGGCTATGACAAGCTGCAGAGATGGTCTTCTTCCATCTTCAGTCCATGGCCTGTAATATACTACCCTCTTTCCTCAATGTAAGCTTCAAAAACTGCAAGTAGCATGGAAAAGTGCTGCCTACTAAGTACAGATATGCTTAAAAAATAAATGAAAGGTGATTGATAAAATTAGAAAGCTCCTTTCCAAAAGGAAAGGAAAGCTAGCAAATTTTTATGAATCAAAAGACAACTGACTACAACAGGTACACAATTTTTGCACAAGAAATATTCAAGAGTTATATGCTTTGGTCTATTCTGGAAAAAATCTGGTCTAGTCTGTGGAAAGCAGAAAAAAGAGTTTGATAAAAGATAAAGAGATCTGTAGAAGGTGCTTTATCAAACCTAGAGGAAATTGCTCTATTACTTAGAAAACAGATTGCTGAAGAATTTTATCTGGTGCCAGAATCTTGTGTGAGGTGTTTATTAGCTATTATTTCTATGTTAAAGCTGTCATACAGCTACAAACCAGCTGAAGCATATAATATTAGCCCTCTATTGGAATGCTTCCAAATGGACTTTTGAAACTGGGCCCATTTTTAGCTTAGCAATTGTAAAATAGCTAGAAGGAAAGCAAAATAAGTATAATTTTTCAACTATATAATTTTCCAACGAAAAAGACTGAATGTAAAGGAAAAATGCAGACCATTTGCTCAGTACAACAATTTAAATGATAAAAGTTCTTTCATGAGAAATTATTTTAGTATGACAAAAGCAGCACTAGAACACCAAGGTTACAAAGTTTTACAGTTACAAGTTAGGGAGTTCTAAACTTGAAATCATCCATCAGCACTATGACAGAGTCTTCAACTAGGTATCTAAATAGTTGTGCTTTTTTCCCCACAGGATAAAATTTACTTACTTTGTGGATAGATTTTGAGCATTCCTTTTTATTATCAGTCATTTAACATATGTGCCCCATAGATTATTTACTTCCCTGTAAACAAATTCACCAAACTGAATAGAGAGTACCTTTCTTTTGGGGTGTTTAAATTATCCTTTACCTGTAGTATCTTGAACCTAGAAAGGACTAAGATTCCTGAGTCCTAATTAACTCACACTTGAATTACCTACTTCTTATCTGTGATCCTCAAGCTTCAGGCTGACTGCTGAAAAATTCTAAAAGTGTGAAAAATTCACATACATCTGCTTTGACATTAAAGATTCCCAAGAGCTGAAAATTCTGCTTTGGGGAGCAAACATGTCTTCCCAGCCTTGCACAGGATGAAGCAGACTGACTTCCATTCTCCTTGAAGCCACAAAGTACGTGCTTCCTGACGTTACCTTAGGTAGGAGAGCTGGTGCTTAGGTTTTTATCACACGTAATATCAGACAGTAAAATCAGCAGCAGCCTTTCAAATCTGCAACAGCGGCCCTTCTTCCCTCCACCTCTCTCCCTCCTACAGCAGCTGAATGATTAGAGAGCGTGCACAAATCTCTGCCACATAACCAAAACTGACCCTGCTCCAGAGGAAGAATGAATGTGATTTCCTAAGGTGGTGATTAAAGCAAGCAGTGAGCCAGGGGGTGGATGGTAGAGAACTTGGCCCTGCCTCTTTTCAAAGGACGACTTCACCGTTCTAAGCGATTTTAAAGCATAAAATAAATGAACCGTTTTCTGAAAGAAAAAAAAAAAAAAAAGAAAGCATTCATGGTTCCCCAGCCTTTGAACTAATAACTTTTCTGTCAGGTAAGAGAGAATGACTGTTCTCTCTTTTTCTCACTCAGTGAACATATAATACTTCCAAGCATAATGGAAACCATTGTAATAGAAGTTAGGGGAATGACGGAACACAGGAGATGTCGATCTTAACATGCCATCTCTGTCCCTTTGAAGGCATGACTTTTACCACCCAGTATTAATTTCCTGTATGATGGATCCATTGGAACCTCTTCTAAAGAAACTTTCAGTATGTATAAAAGAATTTAGGATTTTCTAAGTCAGAATATAATATTCCTAGATCTTTAAAGCCTGAAAAAAGGCATAAGTTATAGTACATCCTCAGTATTTCCTGCTGAGTATTTTTGATGGTCATATATTTCATTGAAATCTGACTCCTATTCAGAGAATGTGAATTTTGCCCCAGGGCTACAGATTTACCAAGGCGGTACTGAAGTCTTCCTATGCTACTAGGCCAAGCTTTGTCACAAGTATTAATTTCTTTTCACAAATCACCTGTGAATTGAGATGGCATTATTACTTACATTTTACATATCAGATACTAAAACCAAAATGGCTAACAGAGCAAACTAGCTTGGCATCCTCAGGGACAAGACCTAACAGCTTTTTAATGCTGAGGAAACAGCTGTCATTAATCCCAAATGTCTAAGAAGGCAGCAGAATCAAATGTTTGGAGTTAGAAACCCATAAAATCAACCCTATACACTAAGCATTTTGGATTAAGAGATTTATCCAGTATCAGGAATTCTTTCGTTTAAGTTGTTCAAATCTATAGTGCTATAGAGTTACTTTAAGATGGTCTCTTCTTTTCCCATAATTCTCTTTCAAACACACTCCCATACATTGCCCTGCTGAGAGTGATTTCAATAGCTACTCTACAAGGAACAAAAGGACTGATTATACAGCTTCATTCTCACAATTGTGCTTTTTAGGTTCTGAGGTAAAGAATGGGCACCACAGAATTGTATAATTATTACTAACCATTTGAAAATTAAGAAATTTGAATTGTTAAAAACATATTTGTTTAAAAAATTCTTTTTCAGGACAAAACATTAAATATGGCATGCTGATGTTAGTTAAAACAAGCAAGAGTTCTTGTTATTGTATCATAAGAATACCAGTATAAACACGAACTTATGCAAACTATTTGCAATTAACTTTAGATATCTATAGCCTCCACACATCTCAAAGAAGGAATCGAGTTCACTACATTCTATGGATGGACGCTTGCCTTGTGGTCAAGAAATTGAACTTTAAGGGAAAGAATCAAATTCTGGTCTCTGCCTTTAAATCTTTGGTTCTAGTAGTTATAACTACGACTATTCAACAGGTTTTTGAAAATTAAATTTAGAACCAAGAACTCGGTGGTAATTCAAAATCATTAATTCCTATTGAGTCAATTTTCATGGCATCAATTAAATGCATTAAGTTGAACATATGCTGGCATTTTAGAAGGACCTTAGCACATTTTTAGCAGTAATATACCTTCACAAATAAAAATACGAGCCAGCTTAAAAAGCAGTATCACCAGTAATCCTAGCTTTACTTCCAGAAGAATGGTTATGTTGAACAGAAATGTAAGCATTATATGTAAACAAATTTACTCCCCTAATTTATTGGGATTTTATATATTCGGGTTCTATATTGTACCTTGAAAGATTCCTCGTCTCCATGGAGATATACTCAAAGTGTAAGCAACTATGTCATCTGGTTCTACAGTAATAACAGGTGCACCACCCACCATTGAAAGATCTGAAGATACCTGTTGAAGAGAATTCACAAAGAGGAAAAATCATCAAAAGCAAGTTACTGTTGCAAGAACACCATAGCCACAATATCCATTCTACTTGCTTTGAGAAGTAGAGTATGATATAAAGTATGCTACTGGTAAGTCCTAACCTTTATGCACATGAAAAGGATACATACTGTAAGAGTAGTGCTGGCATATATAGATCATATCAAGCACAGATTTTGAAGTCACTGCTCAACCTGAGTAAAAGTATCTCACTTAGACCATGGAACTACTTACAGATGTGTAGCTGCACCATCGGGGCATTAATAAATATTTTACATACATTTTCTTTAGAAGTGTAACAACAAGGTTTAACAGCAGTGATCCACCTAACTAGACAGAGCAAAGCAAACTCTGAAGTGTTGTTTTAACATCAATTGCTATACCTCAAGTGATATTAAACCATTTTGATATGTCATATTTTGTCAGTGACACATATGTGATAGCATACATAGTCACTATTTGAACAATGAAAAGACCAATACAATTTCGCTATGCTGTAGTTCAGATTTTTGTAAACTATAAAGCTGATTGCAGGAATACAGACAGAGTATTTTTTAATTGCATCTCATTTCGTTGTCACTTGTATAAGTTTGCTACAGACAGACTCCATGATCAGCTGCTCATGGTAGAGACATTCAGGTCTGGAGCATTACCAATCACAGCTGGTGATTATCTGCCTAAGTCTGTGCAGAGAGCCAGCAGGTGGACTGCGTGAATGGTTCTGCTCACGTCCTCTCCTCTGTTACCTCTGCCACCGGGCAAAGCAAACTGCTGCTGAGGGATGGTATTTTAAATTGACACTAATTTTCTGCAGTGGATGTCTGACTGCAGGTGAGGCATGAAGTGGTTTTAAAAATTTTCAGGATATCATGTAGTACTACAGCATGCTGTAATTTCTTATTACATTAAATAATATATTAAACATAATGTTGTTTAAGTGAACTTTGAGTAAAATCACAAGTCAAGTCAGAAATTCATTATTTATTTCCCAGTTTGTTTATTCATTTCATTAATAACTACAGCTAGCCTGCCAAACATCCAAGAGGAGACCTGGATTCTACAAAGATCTCTTTTGCAACAGGAAAAACATGAGATGCTTGGATCATTTTCTTCCCCTGAAAAATTACCTTTTTTTTTTAAGTAAATAAGTTCTGTTCATATTTTCTGTAGAGAAAAAAAATTATAAGATCATCTTGTCTTCTATTACAGCCAATCACTTCCTATAATGTTTGTCCTTTCTGGGGTACACATGTTAATATAATCCTTTGTTCAAGTGGAATTATAATCTGGAACTTCTAAGTAACAGAGGAAAAAAAATCTTTAAGGCAACAATCTTCTTTTGCCCAAGAAATCTGCATTTCAGGCTGGATATTAGAAGTCCAACAACAACAGGAAAAGGGACTATTTGTCAAGAAAGAAAAAAAAAACCAAATAAAACAGTTTAAAAAGAAAATGATGGAAAGCTTTTTTGAACTGCCATTGGGGAAAAAACAAAAAAGTGGGAAAAAAAAATAACTCTTAACAACCAAGAAAAAGCATAGGAAACTGGTGTTTCAGTGTTCAAAGACACCAGTGATCTCAAACTTTCCCTCACTTCACATCGCAGTCAACTGCTTTTGCAGGTCCCATATTTCGTTGTAGAGCTAAGAAAGATTTGTTCTTTCATGGTGCAGGAGTCACGTAGATTATAAGTTCTGCAAGTCTGTGTAAATCGGGTATTTACTACATGGTTGCCAGCAATTCACAAAGTATACAGACACAAACACACACATACATATACGCATGAATATATATATGTAGTATGCTACACTGTCTCTTGAGGAGGGTGGTGCTTCCTCTTGTCAGTTTTTTGTTTAATAGGGATGGGATGAAGATACGGGCAAGGACAGGCAATCATATCTTCTTGTCACCACACCTTATGAATTTCTTAATGGTCAAAACTACCAGAAGCTAACAGTTCTCAAATTTGGCTAGATTTAAAAAAAAAAGAAGAAAAAGAAAAGGAAAAAAATGAGGTACATACTTCAGAAACGTATATACTTATTTTCTCCACAGAGCTGTAACTTATCCCTGTAAAGAAAGCTAATATTTTCACTCTTGGATAGAGCCCAAAATGTTTTTTTTTCCTTGACAGTGAATAGCCTTACCATGCATACTTTATGACTGAACTTCATCAGTGTTTCCAGATCAGGCAATTTTCCATAGACATCTGAAGTCTGATTATTGCTGATCCCACTTAAAAGTTCAGAAAGCCACTTAGATCAACACTTTTTTACCAATTAACTAAGACATTAGGGCACTGGCTAGACCTGTACGTCTTGGAACAAAACCCTGCTCAGATTGAAGAGAGTAAGTAAACATCCATAGAGAAAAGATGTCTTACTATTTTACTACTGGCCTGGTCATATGGTTCTCCATTCCTTTTGTTGGCTCTTTTAGAGTTCCCTTGCTGGGTGCCTGCTTTCTCCAGTTAGACAGAGAACGCATGTGGCTGTCTAAAACTGTGGATTTCAAGACAAGAAGTGTCTTAAAGAAAGTGACCAGCAGGTCAGAACTTTGTCACCTCTTTTATCCCTATTTATGAAAGCTTCCAAAGGCACTCAGGGTTGCTCTTTCATAGTATAAATTTAATCATAAAACTCCTTTGAATCTCTTTACTGTTGTTCAAAAGAATTCCCAGGGCTAGAAATAACCTTGTTTTTAACAATCTACAATCATATGCATGAGCTTTTATTAAGTACTATGTGCATATAGGACAAGTATAAAAATGATACTGTTTATCTTAATTTCAAGTTCAGTTTACTTTTAAGGCCTTCTTTTCTTTCATCACCACTCTAATCCTTAATGAAAGCAACTCTAATCCTTAATGAAGCATCTTTACACACATTCTGCAGAAATCATGCTGGAATGATAGATCTGCAGATTTCTGATTTCTCCTCTGACTACTATAAAATAACTGAAGCACGTATTTTGAAAAAAATCAAAAATTATGCCTGACTACACTAAAGCGTTTAACTTGGCTATTTTAGATTAATTTAAACTTAATTTTCATGAAAACTTCTAGAAGTTAGGTACCAGATATCAGAAGGTCACTTACAGACCTTGGCTTTCTAAACGCATAATATTTTCCCATGAAAAATTATGCAGTTTTTCCACTGTAAACAGTTGTGCATCTCCACTGCTCCCTTAGCAGTAAATTAGTTCATCATTAAGTTATAGAAAATTGAATCCTTTTATAAAGACAGAGGTAGACTTGTTACCTTGAGATCGCTCTAGTTAACTGCTTATCTCTGTGCATGAGCTCTCTCTTCGTAATTTGTCCCTCGTTTATTTGATCTCCTTAATCTTTTCCCCTCTCAAACTTGGGAAATCATTTAATGCTACTTGAAATGTTTGCTAAATTTGTCAATTGATTTTGCTTCTTATGCACCTCTAATTCTCCTTCTTTCTTTCCACGGGTTTTCCACTGTTCCCACTATATCTTAACAGTAATTGGACTTTAAAAAATATTCTTTTTCCATCTGATAGTGTGTTTTTTCCCCCTTATGTCTAAAATTCAGTCTTCTGTGGAAAGGGACCTGGGGGTCCTGGTGGACAACAAGCTCAATATGATTGATCAGTGTGTCACTGTGGCAAAGAAAGCCAACAGGATGCTGGGTTGCATCAACAAGAGCATCATCAGCAGGGATAAAGAAGTCATTATTCCACTATGCTCAGCACTGGTCAGGCCACTTCTGGAATACTGTGTTCAGATTTGGTCCCCACTATACAAAAAAGATGTGGACAGGCTGGAGAGTGTCCAAAGAAGGGCCACAGAGATGATCAAAGGACTGGTAAGCCTACCATATGAGGAAAGGCTGAGAGAACTGGGTTTGTTCAGCCTTGGGAAAAGAAGGCTTAGGGAAGACCTCATCACCATGTTTCAGTACTTAAAGGGTAGCTTCAAAGAAGATGGACTTCCTTTTTACAAGGAGTCACATGGAAAAGATGAGGGTAATGGATGTAAGTTACTCCTGGGGACATCGCGATTGGACAGAAGAAAGCCACGGTATGCTTCAGAGTGTCCCAAGTATAAATGATCTGAGAACTGGGACTGCAAGGTAAGCTACAGTGCACACTACGCTCCTCACATTCTCTCCAGCAAGGACACAAACAGCTTTTGATAGCTCTTTAAGGTGTTAGGAAGGTTGTAAGAAGACTAAGTTACGCAAACCAAGCCAAAGAGGTGGCGTTCTTTTTACCTCTGTTTTACAAAATAGGAAATTAAAATACAAAAACTCGTACATCTAAAGTGACAAGCTGTGCAATGGATTTAGAAATAAAACATCTATCAGCAGTACTGTATTTAACATTTTTCTAGTTATATACGTAGTTTCATGAACACTATTTATGATGTAAAGCAGTTAGTACTAAAAGAAAGATCACAAAACACGGATATGAAACACAATTGATTACTGAAGGCTTCCTTTATGACCTGGAGTTTCAGCTAAGCGGCCTTAAATCTGCATGCCTGTTTTTCTATTAATTTAAGCATTAAAATAACTTGATGCTGAACCAACTAATTATCATTACTATCTAAACCTTTATGACAAAAGATGAAGTCATAGTTCTGTTCATTATTTTGCCAAATTCACAAGCCCAAATATGCAGCAACTCCATCACCACACACATGTTGCTTTTGTGTCATTCTCCCTGTTGACTTTCCCTGACTGAACATCCTGGCATAATGTACTTCAGCTTCTAATGTGCACCGACTTGATGATCTTAAAGGTCTTTTCCAACCAAAACAATTCTATAATTCTGTGATTCTAGATGCTTTATTTGCATAGGTTTTGTTAGAAAAACAATGTGTGACATAACTTGAACAGCTTTGCTGTTTCTTAATTGCTGTAATATTTATAATGCAATCACTACAATTAATTCAGTGAAGAAATACTGTTTTTTAGTAACCACACATTTCCCCAAACTCATTAAATGTATGTTACATCCTTTCGCTATCACTCAGAAAATAAGAATTGTAGAATACCACAATGAAAACAAAATGTAAATTTGTTAACATTGTGACCCTGCAGAAAATTTGCTCAAATTAATTCATCTTCCAGGATTTAACTTTTAAAAGACAGTATTCTCCATTGTCTTATACCTTGAGTTATTATTTATGCACAGCCAGAAAGTATAAATGCAGTAGTTTTGTAAAATGTTACAATTTTAATTTATCAGTCACAGATTTGAAAACACATTCTGTAGAACTGTAATATGCCTATTTAAGATGATTTGAACGGAAAGCCAATCTTCAATATCATAGTAAAAAAAATCATGTTTTCCAGAGCTGAATAACCAAATAAGCATAACTCCAGAAATGTCAGCTGACAGTTCAAGACAAAGTGGTAATCAAATATGCCTAAATTCCACTATCGCTTTGTATAAGGAAGTTATACAGTAATATGTTTCTATTTTCTATTTGAAAATTGTTTCTCAGTTCTGTTTAACAATATTAAAAGGCTCTACTTATTAAAAAGTTAACGTTCCTTGACACTAGGCCAGAACTGCGTCTGTGAGAGTCACTGATCAATCTGATAACCAGATTTTTTTCAATAGTGTCAGAATGACTAATGTTTCAAAAGAAGCTCCCCGTCACTTTCCCTCATCCTCCTTTCGGTACATACCTTGCAAGGTCATAAGTTAGTAGGCATTTATTTAGCTCTCACAATCACTTCTGTTTTGCCACCAGCAAGTTAAAGCACTGAAATAAAACATCCTTGCATTTGATTGAGTATATCCCCCAAATAATTCCTGCCTGTTCAGCTGTAGTCTGGAGTTCTACATAGTGGAGAGGACTACACAACCCAGATTCATAACTGAGCCAGGTCACCTGTCAAGACCACTAACCTATTTCAAGAAACAAATCAGACCTAAGACCTTACTATACCCCTACTTGATCAAAATTTCGTAACTAGTAATCATAAAAAAAAACTGTCAACAACCACAGTTATTCTTACATTCTGTAGGCCTTTATTCATCATTGCTATGAGGCATGCTTTTTTCTGTAGTGAAATCTGTTACAAAAGTTTTAGTAGGCAGTGTGGAAGCCAAGAGGATTGAAATTGAAAGGATGGATAAAATTAGGATTATTGAATACACAGGTTTACTTGTGGTTAAAGAATACAAATTTGATGATAGTATAGGACCTTCAGGAAGCACATTACTAGAGTTGTATGGAATTTATTCTCAGGAAATCTCACATAAATTGCCAAACAAGACTTCGTCTGAACAGAGAAGCCCTTCATTAAAGATTTAGAGTATATAATTTTATTGAGACATTTGTTACTAATACCCAACCTTTATGTCATTCTTTAATTGACACTGTCAAGATCTAAAATGGATATATAGAGGATAAAGAGAGAAATGCATTGAAGAACAGGAGATTTGATAGTTTTTGACTCTGTATTTATTCTACAACACTTTCAGGAATTACAAACAGTTTGTATAACCTAATAACTGAAAGGTAATTTAACTGAGCCTTGAGATTCCTCTGGAGAGTTTACTTTAATGACATCTATTTTGAACAGCACTAAGAAAAACAGCTATACAGTTTTATATTTGTGCTGCAAAACCAAGTCTTGAAAGAATTAGGCACCTTTACAGCTACAATTCCTATCAAAGGTGTTGTTAGAAGCAACCATCAACACACCAAACAATTATTTATATCCAGCAGAATTTTATATAAAAATCAAAAGTGGTATAATTTTTTTTTGTCATGAGACTGACAGATTGGATTTCATAGAAATACTTTACACTTCCTACCTTTGAAGGATGATTTGAATCTAATTTTCCAGTCTTTTACAAAATCCATTTACATTACAGTCACTAACCTTATATTAATTCAGCACCAACGAAGGATGTGCTCTCTGACTGACATTATATGTGCCCAAATTCTTTATGAATTCTGTTGTAATGTTTTTTCAGACCCAGGAGCAAGTTAATCACAAGAAAGACTAATTGTTGTAATATCTATCCCCTAGAACCAGCCACGAAGAGCACAGTGGCAGTAATTCCCTAAGGTTTACACATCAATCAGTAGAAAATAGTTCATAAAACATTCACATTTTTCAAGGAACTTATGGAAATTGTCTTTCTAATCATGGAAAGTGTTGTGGGAACTGGAAGTGTTTTGCTTAGCATTTTTAAAGGTAGACTGATGGAGTCAGGCACATGACCTCCACTGAATTCCAAATGCACTTCTCCCCAGTGCTCTTGATACATATTAGTGGTTGCACAGACAAGCAAACCAGGCATACAAACATTAGTGCTGCTCCAGACATGAGCACTCTATATAATTTGAAACGGGAAAAGCACTGCTCAGAGGAAGGAGGACTTTCTTACTGGGGGAAAGAATTATTTCCCTCTTCGTCCTCCCAGACTTAACTTTCAATTTCAGTAGTCAATTTTGTAATAGTACTCTTATTTTGGTTGAAGCTATAGATATATACAGCAAATACTGAGAAGCAGGGTAGCATATATACAATGTAATTATTTTTTTAATGACATGAGTTTTTATTAAGTTTATATTTTAATATATTGTTATTAAAATGGAATAGTGAAGCTAAATTTACATCTCAAAGGCAAAATTATTCAAATATTAATTCAGCCAAATTACTTGTTGCTAAGTATTCATTGTGTAATAAATTGTTTATAGACATGCCTGTAAATTATTATGCTCATCAGCTAGTGGCACATCTCATACCATTCTTGATATAGGCTGAGCTTTATATCAGCAAATGAAATACTTATGTTCTTTAAAAATACCATGTATGTTCCAGTTTACCTATGAGAGCTCACCTTGTAGTGGATACACTCCATTAATGGAGGATGTACATAGCAAATCAACCAACCAATCTGATAATGAAGATATTCACTAGCCAATAAAATTACAAAAGATCCTGTCTAAAAACGTTTCTAAAACTATTACTTTTCCAATTATTTTTGTTCTGTCTCCACCAAAGCTGACAAGATTTCCTCCACATAATCATTAAATTAACTAAAAGACAATATGGTAAAATTTCAAACATGCTGGATTAAAAAGGAGAAGGAATTATTGGACTGCCAGCAACTGCCACCAAGGGAAACACTGACAAAGACAAAATCAGAGTCTGTTGTGCTCTGCTTCATATTATGCAGAAAATACAGGCAATATGTAATGAACAACAGTAACAAAAATAGTGTCACTTATTTTTCCTGTTGCCCTTTGTGCTATACACTTCCGAGTGAATAAAGTTTATTTTGAATTTCTAAAAAGGCTGTTGGTCACAGTTCCCTCAGAGGAGGGTTTCCCCTTCCTCCTAATAACTACAGATGATGGTGATCTTGTTCTGAATTTATGGATTAAATCCTAATTTACAGACTAACCCTTTTGGAATTAAAAGCTAGCAAATAATCTTCACTCACTACAATAGCACAAGACAGTACGTAACATCCGCTGGAGAGTGCTGAAGTGATTAATATTGTTTGCTTTGCTGAGGACACAGTTTCCAGACACTGGTAGGTTTTGTAACCATGCCTTTCCCAACAATTCCAACCCACCTTGTTTCAATGACTATTCTACAACAGCTTCTGGCTAAAATCCTAGCATAGATGAAATACATTACTCACACTGATTAATTTATTACATGCATACAAGCATGAAATAGCTGGTCTTACTACTTTTCTCCCAGAAGGCTCAGAGCAAAAAGAGGACACACGGTTGAACTGTCAAGCAGTACTTCACAGAGGCAAAAAGAACCTCACAATAAAACAAACCACCACAAAACCAATCAAATAGAAGATAAAACCTGCCCAAAAAACAGCTTTCACTACACAGATAACACCCACAAGGAGGTCAAAGTTCAGTCAGACTCAGCTCATCCTGGAATAATCAAAACTCTCATAAATTTGTTTAACACAATGTTTCTGAGAAAGACATCCAATGAATAATTTTAATGCGTTCATTTTGAAGTTTTATATTTCACTGTCTTTCACTTTCATTAGCACAAAATATATTGAGTTCACACAACATGGGAAAGCAGATAAAATAGTTCTATTGTCAACTTTCAAAAACTTTCACTTCTTTCAGAGATAAAAATACAAATGTACTAGCAATGTAAATGCATCTAAAAAGTTAAGAATGTTGAAAAGTGTCAAAGCTGGTGATGCCCCAAAAATACATTTCCTACTTTGTTTGGAGGGTTTAATAATGAGTCAAAAAATAGGAAGATGAAGTTGGACCTTTTTATGATATACAAAGTTTATTAAAATTAAATCCTTCTGTAATAGTGAAAAATTGGAGACTAGTAAAAGTTTAAGGAAGAATTTCACATTGCCATGAATTCCCATCAAACCAATAGAAGACTGCTGCTGGTATATACATGATCTCTCTTTATAAAATAAGGGGATACCACTGTCTACCAATATCAATGAGTAAAGCAGCATTCGGCTCTCCCGGTACCAAGGCTGAGAACAAAAGATCACTCATTTGACAAGTCCACACTAGACAACTAGTCAGATTTTATCTTCTAGAATATACATTCTCCCCTTTTCTCTTCTACCCCCAAAACTCCCACAGCCAGACCCCTCAGTTCAAAAATATGTATTTAAATATGCCGACAATTTTTAGAGCACTTGTTTTCATAGATTGAGCCCTCCAAGGAAACAGTATACAGCCATAGTATCTACATGCTATCTGCTCTAGATTTAAATGCCATAATAGAGTCACAAAGATGGATTTTGTTGAGCAAGGTCCAAGTTGTTCTTGCTCAGGAACCTTCTCTGCAGCTAAGAAGAAGTCACCGTTCTTGCCCTAATGTACGTTCCAGCTCTGCTGGCAGATGACGTGAGATCCTATATATGGATAAGAAAGGTGAGGAATACTACTGAAATATTTTTCTCACTTTCAACTTACATATGCAGACAAGATAAATACTAGGAAAATTGTGCGGTTACAATAATACAACAGTGTTTTTAAATAGCTAAATGTGTTTGTGTAAATACAGTTTTTAACTAAAACAGTGAAACGTAATAAGGATTATATTTAATAGTAAAAAAGGTCTTCTTGAGCAGACAAACTAACAAAACTGCATTTTCTAAGAATTTATATCTTATGTCCCTCCACTGAAATCACAACTACCTCAGCACCTTCTATGCTATCTCCTCAGTGATCCATTGCCCTTCAGCAACTCCAGCTTGTAATTTCCTTAAAATTTTCTTTCCCACCAGCAAACACACAAAGTATTCACAACTTCCTCCAACATCCCTGACACAACAGCTAGGTAAAAGACACTAACTGCCATACTTTGTTTCAAGAAATTAAAGTACTGACAGGCCAAGCCTTTAGGCCATTAGAAACAGATATATAGTGAGTTGATGCTGCAGTCTTTCCCTTAGTAGGATAATTTTTGTCCTTTTCCTGTAATATTCCAATGCTTTCTGAAGATTTTAGGAACCCTGTAATTCCCAAGTCCCTTCTCTGATATCAAAACTTATGGAGTTGGCCACTGGTTTCAAATTAGTGGAGAAGGAAAGAAGGAAAGACTAGCAAATTAACAGAGTGTAATCGTTGAAGTGTTGTCCTCTTAGGAACCAGAATAAAAAATGAAGAAATATTTTTCCATGGAACATACAGTAAAATCATACCTTATCTCATAGACTTCCTGACTGTAAACATATGAATATACTATAAACTACTTAGATATAATATCTCACAGATACATAAATGTTAGTAGTATATTTGCAATTACAACAAAATTTGCTGTTGTAATATATAATTGATAGACCCTTAGATAGAAGAATACTTGTCACATTACTCCAAAAATTTACCTTGTACATTAGCTTGCTCTTGGTATAATTGGGCACCCATAAAATTTTTCGAGTGACCTTTCTCACTTGGCAATCTATCACAACATGATCCTGTGCCAGAGGTCTCTTCGCTATTCCCTTAAGGCTAAAGACGTTTTCAGTCCCCGCTGCATCATTTCTCAGGATAAGCCTTCCCTATGACACAGAAAGAAGAAGAAAAAGGTTTCAACACTGTAAAAGTCCGCTTTGGCTACCAAATCATCTTCTTTAGTCTATCAATCTTAAATCCAAACAACAAAGCATGCTTACAAGAAAGTGTTCCTATTGAATTTTTCTAAATTATGAGATTTAACAATATAAAGCCTTCATACTTCTAGATTTTATACCTCTTGATTTCTTCCTGGAAAACAAATATCCAAGAAAATACGTTCTCATGCATCCTTATGCCTCATATAAAATGTAACTTTGCTCAACCATTTCCATCTGCCCCTCAGCTAAAATGTTCTTCATAATTATTTGTTGTCAAAGAACTCAGGGCTTTTGGCTTTTAATGATTTTATAATACTGGATGCGTAAACTACATTACATTTGGTTGGTAATGCATGCAGAAGGATTACTAACGTTTCACAGAACCTTTTTTTTTTTCCCTTTGGCAATTCACACCGTTGAAAAGCAATCTGCAGTCAAAATCTCTTTGCTAGTATATAGAGAAAAATACATATACTGCTTCTTGCTAAAGGTGTCATAGCCTTTGCTCTGCACCTCATTTTAGCATTCAGAACAGTGATGACTCTGATGGCAAAAGCAGCTCCTAAGTAGTGGCTTAACTTGTAACAGAAATTATTTTATGAAAGAAAGTACCCATCACATAAGTTAATTTGTGATGTTGCATGCAATGAGAAATATTCAATGGTACTAATTTATTACTTAGGTAATGACATACAATTTAATGTACGTATTTAAACTCAGACTAACACAACGTATATTTGTTGTGGTTCAGCCGCAGGTGGCAGCTGAGCCCCACACAGCTGCTCGCTCACTCCCCCTGTTGGTGGGATGGGGAGGAGAATGAGAACACTGGGGCACCCTCCTCGAGTGGAGATAACAACCATTCAATGGACCAGCAAAGGGAGAGGGAAGCAACAACAAAGCAGCAGGAGTTATAACGGGATGTAAACAAAACCAATAACAAAGAGAGCAGCTCACCTATCTAGGACGAACCCCATCGACCTCATCCCACACCCAGTCTGTCCAGGAGCAGTGCTGACCCACCCTCCCTGGCCAGCCCCCTTTGATGGGGAGCATGAGGGCACCTGGTATGGAATAGCACAGGCCAGCTCAGCTCACCTGGCCTGGCTCCTTGTGAAAATTAACCCCATCCTGGCCAAAGCCAGGACAACATTTTTATGGTCAAAGTTCAGAATCTCTACAGAGTAACTGGTCATTTCATTAAAATGAAGAGGTTGATAGAAGAGCAGATAAAGGAAGAGATAATAAAGGGTAGTGGGGAAATCCATCATGTCTAATGTTAAGCTTTGCAAAGTTAGTTCCTTTTATTTTTTTCACTTCAGCTGGTAGGCAATCTTTCAATTTCTATCTCTCAAGCCGAAGTTTAATGTTGGTAATTGCGTGAGCACATTCATAATTTTGACCCTGATGTAAATTTTGTTGACAGAAGCATCCTTTTCAAATGTTGAAACTAATTTCCCTCTTACCGTTGTTATGCACTCAGCAACAGGCTTGAACATGAGAGGATACAGTGCTGTTTCACCTAGACCCACATTTAATAGAGGCGGGCCATAAAAATCCTGTCCTTCCAAAATTGCTTCAAGTTTCCAGTTCTGGCTGGACATGTTACTCTGAAATCAAAGTAAAGATGTAAGTTAGATTATGCATTTAAAGTTCCTAACAAGCCTTTCAGCTTTTACTTGCAATTATCAAATCAGAGCACAGTACTCATTATCCCAAAGTCCTGGCTCAGAACACCTTTGGGGAGAATAAAACGGTGCATTTTAAAAATGAATTAAGCTAGTAATAAATCCCTTATTCCTGGCAGCCAGCGACACTGGTACCAATAGTATCAGTAGCAATGCTGTCAGCAGGAATACTCATTACAAGGATATGTACATGATATAGCTAATGGTCAAGATGGAATTCGTAAGTATCATTATAAGCATTTACAAGTATCTTTATGGCACTGTTTAACGCTTGCCAAAATTCTGTCCACCTGTAGAAAATCTTAGTGTACCTCTTTGAAGTACTGATGTGGCATAGTAGCATATATTGCCTCATTTGGCTACTGACTGTACCTACAGGATCAGCCTTGCTTACAAGTTAAGGACTCCGTCTCCAAAGGAGTATTTACAGTCCTACATTCTCATAAATTGGTCTTTCAAGAGACTGATCTATTTTAATGAATGTCTGTCCTGAGTAGCATGAAAGCAAGAAACATGTTTGTCTTGCATCCAGATGTATCACAAGAGTGCTTGATTATGGTAGACAGTGAGATATTTTGTAATAGATGCTTGGGGGCTGCATAAAAATAGTAAAAGTAAAATTATGCTAGCCAGCCTCACTACTATTTGAAGGGACCAGATGACCAAACATCCAGTCTTAAAAAAGGTTAACATTCATCTGTAAAAGAAAATGAACTGGCATTCCAGAACTAATACCTGCCTTGTCAAAACAGAGCAGATTGATCTGATTTATGAAAAGAGGAAGTAATCCTTTGACCCATAATTGTCTTCATCTATGGACAACTCTATATAAATGTCAGAGATAAACAATGGATTTTGTTGAATAGAGATGATACTTCAATCCTTGTTTCCTTCTTTGAAAGTTTCTAGAGGTCAGCTATCTGGGGGGGGGTCGGTTGGACTAGGTGATCCTTGGAGTCTCTTCCAACCTTAATGACTCCCATTCTATTCTATTCTATTCTATTCTATTCTATTCTATTCTATTCTATTCTATTCTATTCTATTCTATTCTATTCTATCTCATTCTCAGAAGCTAAGAACCACCACCTGTCATCATTACAGCTAACCGCATAGTATGGCATGAGACTTACAGTATCATATATTTAAGGTTTGATTAATATGTATGAGTAATCCTTAATTCTTCGTTGTTAAGAGGTAAATTTCCTAGTGGTCGAGCACAAATGCCAGTTTGGAATCCTGAGATTCGTATAGTGCCTCAGTTTTTCAAAATACTTGCATTGCTGTGTCTCCAGTTCTATAATAACAACAGTTACATCATCTCTGCTAGAAAATATGGGGGGAAGTAATTCACCAGTATTCTCATGCTGTAGGTAAAATCAAAGGGGGAAAAAAAGGCATCAAAAGATTATTTTTATTCTCATGCTTTTTTTCTCTAGAACATCAGGAACAACTGTATCTTTTTGAAAACCAGCTTGACTGGTTTTAAAACCAGCAAGTCATCACCTTTTGCTAACCTGCTGTTTTAAAAGGCAGAATAGGGGAAAAAGATCACCATGATTGTTCTGTGGTAAGGAAAACAGGAGGACAGTCAAAATTTGGGGGCTTAAGTCATTTTATTTTCAATTATTTCTAATGCCATTGGTATCAGATGCTTTCTTTACCCACACTGATGATTACACCATAGAACCATGGAATGGTTTGGGTTAAAGGACCTTAAAGGTCATCTAATTCCAACTCCCGTGCCATGAGGGACATTCAGCCCCATCCAAACTGGCCTTGAACACCATCCACAGCTTCTCTGGGCAACCTGTTCCAGTCCCTCACCACCCTCACAGAGAAGAATTTTTTCCTAATATCTAATCTGAATCTACCCTTTTAAACCAATTATTTCATCTTAAACTCAAACACAAAAACTTGTCAGCTGGAGAAATGTAGTTGACAAACAGTCACTTTGTCATTCTTCTGTAACAAATCTTCTAATACAACATGAATTTTTCTAAAAATATCTTTTAAAGAAAGACATTACAGTAAACCACAAACATTAGAAAACGAAAATAAATTATTTGTTAAATTCTACTCCCTTGAAGTTGTGCATTAACCAACATTTTTAATTACTTAAATATCTAATTCTTACAGAATCTCTGCTTAATACAAAATCTATTAAGAAACACAGTTAATGCTAAGGGAGTTAGTGTCTTTTCGCAGTATAGTAGGTGATTAAATCCAAGGTACATAATAAGACTGCACATATAGGACCTATACATTTTTTCACTGGAGAGGCTGAAAGTGAAGGCAGAATTACATTCGACTGAAAGTGAAGGAAGAATTACATTCATCTCATGCCTGTGAGAATTACGGAAACTTCAGATGTTCAGCCTTAACTCCCATATAAATAAACAATCACAGATTTCAGATTCTGGTGGGTTCTTATTTGGTTTCTCTCACTAATTCACTGTGTCATTTTAAGCAAATCACTGGAACATTTTATTTGCTTCATTTATAAAGCGTTCCACCTACCACACAGATGTTATGACAGTTCGCTAGCGTCCATCAAAAGTGCTTTGAACGCTAAATATTAGGTTCAAGAAACTAAGTTTAGCAGATTGAACAACCCCATATCTCGGCTTCACTCTCTATGAGCATCTGTCTTCCTCCACAGAGTATTTAAAAGTTCAGTAATTTGAATGACAAATATAACAGTGCTAACTAACAACATAAAAGTATGGAAAAAATTCTGATAGATGCAGAAGCTCCAGTAGAATGAATGTATATAAAAATGTAAAGTATCTAACTCCTTAACAGAGTAATCTATATTTCTTAGACTGAATGTGAGGGAAACGTTGCGAAGAAAATAACGTGTAATCACAAAATAAAACTGAAGATGTAAAAGGACAGGAACAACTTCACATTTTTATCTTTGTTTGTTCATCAATGTTTAATTTTGCAAATTTAGAGCATAACATCTAGAGCAGACTTTGTGACCATGTGTATGTATTCCACAGAAAGAGACAGACTAATAGAGATACACACTCCCTCTCTCTCAGACACACATACACACAAGCAGAGTATATGCTCCAATGGGTTACTTTTCCTTTTCTTGCTATGAAAAGAAGCAGGACTTAGAAGTTTAAAAGCATGAGTCCTGCATAAATTTCAAAAGCATATAATTAGGAACACTTCGAAGTGGGGGAAAAAAATAAATAAAGCCAGTCTGTTTAGATACTCTGTTTAAAGGAGGTGAAGAAAAAACCCCTTACCTTTCTGTGTTATAAAACAGTTGTTTTTCAGGTAATACAACATTCAATGAATCAATGTTTAATAAATAATATATTAATATCTTGAAATTTATGCTTAAGAAAAGATAGCACAATAATATGATTTCCTTTATTTTTACTTTTCTTTTTTTTTTTTTCTTAATGGACTAGTTCCTTGTCTACTTTCAGTATTTCACAGAGCATCCACCGTATGGTCTTTCTCCAGCCATTAAGTCTGCTTGTTTGAATCTGTTTCCACTCTTTTGTCTACAAAATCTCAGAATAATTCTTCTATAAATTAACTCACTAGTATACTTCCATGAATCTAATATCAAAAGGTTACATCAAGTACATAGACAAAACCATAGTTCAAATCTTAAAAAATATTTACCATGTTTATCTCTCAAAAAACCTTTACCCTTTCTCTCACAGCTTAAGCTCTTTCCGTATCATTTTTTTTTTATACTCTTTTTCTTTTAAATCAGAAAAATTCTCTACATTTTGAGCAATAATTTTCTGAGGCAGATGATATTTCAGTCTACAGTCCATCTTCACTCCCTGGTCTTACTTCTCCTATGTCAAAAGTTTCATATACAAAATAAATATTGCAAAACTGTATACAGTATACTGCCTATGCTTGCCACATTTTTTAAATTGTGTGTAATCTAGATCTTCTATTTTACTCCACCAGAACCTCTCCTTTTTTTCAGAAACACCACATTTATTCACGAGATTAAAAACCTCATTTTTTCACTTTCAGTGTAGTACCTTTATTAAGTAACAGATTAACAATTGTCAGGACAGAAGCGAAACATTAGCACTAAGCCCTTTAAACTAATAATTTACTTTAAGAACTGCCAGGAACTATTTTTCCCAACAAGCTTTACATTATGTTTAATATGGACTCTGAGTATTAATAATTGAGCCAGTATTTACATGCATTTGTGTATTTTACAACTGCAAATTTTAACCATATTGATCTGGTGTCCAGTTTTTAAAAATCCTGAATCTTAGCTTAGTTTCTAGAAGTAAAATGAACTTACTATTGGAATATCCTGAATCACTGCCTGGTAAGCTGGAGTTAGAAATTCAAGCTCTGCTTCAGCATGGTCTGTATTCACTACACATTCAATCTCATAGACACGAACATCGCAGGAGGATTTCAGAAGAATCTGACAGTGGTAGCAACCAGCATAACGAGGAGTGAATTTTATAGGAAGTTCAACAGCATCACTTCTATCTAAAAACAAAACCAAAAAATTGCAATGTTGTAAACTTTTCAGAAACATTGAATTCACAAGCAAAATCTGGAGAGAGTTCCAAAAAACTGTAGGAGAGTCTCCCCAGCAGTGGATGCAACGATTTAAGGCAAACAACAGAATTTTGGGACTGTTATAATATATGATATGATTTTGGCATAGCTTTTCCTAAAAAAGGGTATATTTAAGCATCTAAACAATATTTTCTATTGTGACTACTGTAGTAGTTACTATACTTTTGTCAACAGTTACCATGAGAGATATCAGAGACAATACAGTATATTTGGCTAATAGTAGCCCCAACAATTACTGGAATTCTCTTAAGTTTAATAGTTCTTATGAGAGCTACTCATTAGACTTTTCCTGTGCCAAATAGTGGATTGAAAGTCTAAGCTTCTGAAAATGCCAGGGGTGTCCAAATTGGAACAGAATCATGAAAAGTCTCATTTTCCCAATCCATAGGCTGTAGGAAACCCCCTCCCCAGTAACCTCTAGAGTAAGGAAAAAGCAATACAAATGCTTTCCATCTTTGGACACAGTGAGCTCGAACAATTCTGCTGCAAAGACTCTGCTCTTGCTTACAGAAAGGATCAGACTCACAGTATTTTAATCCCTTCACTAGCCTTTGTAGGACATTTTCCAAAGGAGAGGGGAGTGCACATGAGGAACTTCAGTGACTGGCCATAAGAAGAGTTCCCCCCTCCAACTCTCCCAAGAGTCTCTAAGAAACCTGAAAAATTACATGATGACTGCAGCTGTTAAAACTTCACGCAGATTTATGTGTAACAAAGACTATTTCTTTTCACTGTTTTCCAAGGTCATAAACCAACACCTAAAGTTGGAAAAGATAATGACGAGGGTCACAGACAATGTAACAACCCAACAGAACCTTATAGATAAAACTCCAAAAAAATTGCCTCTCCCTGACAGGGAACATCTGATAAATTCTTGTGGAATTTCCCTTCTTCTTACTTAACTTGGCTTATTTTCTGATGTTATGTATGATAACTGGACTCAAACTATTCTAATATTTTCAATGACGACTACTGAATTTTGAAAGTGCAATCAATCTTCATTTGTGATGCTGCTCATTCTATTTCACAAAGGGGTGCTCCTCATGTATTCAGTCCTCACCTCTCTGCAAATGAACAGCAAATTGAAGCTTTCTTGTTGCCTTATGTCATCACTACTTCAGGGTTGTTTTGTTTGGGTTTTTTTTTTTCACAAAAAAAAAAGCTGAAGTTCAAGAGACGAATCGTACAGAATGAGATTATTAATCTTTCAACATTACTGGACTATCAGAAAGATTATAAATTGCTTCTCACGTTCAACCCTCTCTGAAATAAATTAGTTTGTTCTCTTTTGAAGACAAGATTAATGGCCTGGTAATTTTTGAATTATTACCTTTTTTTTCTATTTTGTCACTAAGTTATTATCCTCATTGGCTATCTTCCACAAAAGTGACCGAGTTTGTCAGTTATGTAAGGAATGAAACTGTCCTTTCCATTCTTTAGTTCGTTAGTACAGTCCCTAATTTTCTCTGTCTACAAGAATTATTTCAGGATGTTGAAACAAATATGTATTTAAAATTTAAATTATACATTTTAAATACTCACATTTCAACATAGAGTAGATGTTTGCAATGTATTTTTGTAGAAAGATCTTTTGGAAGATCAAAAATATTTCTGCATAAGTTTTACTTTCTTGCACTAAATGGAATTGTAATTCCTAATAATTAGAGTTATCTTTCACCAATTTGGACTCATCCTTGAACTGCACATTTTCAAACAGAAATGCCTCCTATAGAAAAATTTAAAAAGAAAAAGAAGTCTTCCTACCCATCTCATAGCATCTTTATAATATTTAGTTTGTCATTACTTCTGTTAAAATATTTGTTTGTTTCTTGTGCATTAAAAAATGCATTGAAGAATAAGTTCATTGAATAACTGAAATATGATCAATTACAAGCAATGAAAAGGAAAACAAGTCAATTGGTGATGTTTATTTAACATGGTAAATATTTTATGCAGTAAGACATGGTTTCTGAAATGAGACAGGATCTCCAAATCAAAATGATTACAGAAATCACTTGCCTGTGAATTATATGTGAAGGTTATTTTTTCTGTAAAATGTTTTTTCATGCTAATTTTAAATGCCATAGACTGGGCTTAAAAATTTCTTATCTTAGCATGTTTTTTTTCTCAGTCTCGTAAGATATTTACCAAAGATTATACATATTTGCACATTATATAAGCTTTTATTCATCCGTGATGCTTCTATGTAGAAGCTCTAAGTTAAATTTCACAGTGAAGTTATCTCAGCCTTTGACACTGTGTATGTGTCACAAATAACTGGTTAAATTAACCTAAAGATTAAAGTTGCAGGTATAGACTCCTAGAAGGTTAAAAAAAGCATCCGTGTTGAAGAATCCAGACTCTTCTGACTTCTGTTTGTATACTGGGTCTTTAAATGATCTCATCTGAATTAGAATATCACTGTACTCAGTAGTTTCGAAAAAGACACCACTCTTATATCCCTTAGTGAGTGCTGATAGGTTTTGAAATTTTTGCTACCACTGTGTAGGTTTATTTGCTGATTCTCTTTCGCTTTACCTGAATACAACAGATTTGTAGAAGAGTTTCTAAAAAACCTACTAACTGTTTTTTGGTTCTTTTTTCCACTTAAATACAGTATATCACTTCACAGCTAAGCAAACAGTTAAATATACTTAATCAACGACAAAAGGAAGATCTACTGGGTAATGAAAAAGGAATGAAAGCACGTTTTCCTTAATTGATTTAAAAATCCAAATGGCAGAGAATTTTTTTCAGTCTTGCCATGAATACCCAGCAGCAATGTTCATGTATCACATTCAGAAGCCAATGAAGAGCTATGTGGCACTACAAGAAAGTAGAACAAAAAGTTTCTTGGGGGGTTGGTTGTTTAATAAACATTGCCTCTTAGTACTTCTGAAGAATACTCATAAAAGCTTTAGAAACAACCCAGCTACACAGTCACTATGCCAATGGGCAATCAGAATGTTGCCAAGTAAAAAGTGCTGAATACAACTTAGGAAATATAGAAAAGCTAAGGTGCTTTCTTAAGTCATCCAATGCACAGCCTCTACTGAAAAGGACTAGCCAAATTAAAGTATTACACTGAGAAAAATATAGTAGAGTAATAATGCAGTCTCTTTATTTAAAGTCATAACAAAGACAGAGCTAAGATCTGTTTAAAACATATGCCCCAAATTTACAAATATCAAAAATTTCAGAAGTGGTTCTTCATGACTAGAAGAAGAAAGTGGCTGAGACAAGATCTTTAAAAAATAAGCAACCGAGGGGAAAAGAAGAAAGATTAGGCAAAATGTCCTACAAACAGAGAAGAAAGCATAGAACTAATAAAAAGGGTGCACTGAATGCATAAGGAGATATTACATGGAGAGAATCAAACTCCAAGTCTTTATACCACTTACTGCACAATAGTAAGTTAATGCAAAATTAGTAATGAAGGCTTAATGCCAAAAAAATATAACAAAAGCTAGCCAGAAATTTCCATAATACATGACAATACACATTCCTTTCTTTTTGCAATCTAGAATTCTCTATGGAAAGAAGGTTTCTTTTTAAAAAAGAGGAAAAAAAGTAAGCCAGTAGTTGCTTAAACAGAAGTCAGGAAGGAGCCCCAACAATCTGAATAAATTAACGGTAGGAACAATTATCAAGGAAGTAGAAAATTTCTAGCAGTTGATAGTTCAATAGAGAACGCTTTTCATCCATTCACTGGGAAGGAAAGAAAAAAAAAAAAAAAAAGAGGGTCCTTTTGAATATTGTTTCCAAGTATAATGGCAGGTAGCCAGCATTGTCAAATCCTGTGCAACAGAGGCAATAGAACTTTGATATTAACTTTTGATACTGAATCTAAGTTAGATAGCAAGGTAGAACAACATTTTTTCATTGAAAATGCATTGTGGATTTTATTTCTTCCTAGACAGCTTTAATGTCGAAACAGTACGATTCAGCCATCAAAAATATATGAGTTTAGTTTTATTTTCCTGCCTAGGATTTTTGTCTATCTTTACAAACTAGGAAAGAAACTAAACCATATGGCATAACTAAAAGCATTCCAGGTGAATGCTTGCCTTAGAAAAGTTCAACAACATAGATGATTATAAAATACAGTAAGTGTATATCAGAACATACTTGCTTAGGTGCATATCCATTTGAAAATTAAAATCTTACCATTATGTTAAAGAACTGCACAGATTTATCATTACTGGCATAACATGTATGTATATTTATCATTACTTGGCAACAGCAGTTGGTATTTGGTTATTATTATAATGTATAATATAAAGTATTGATATGCTGGTACTGACATGCTGCTGTACTGTTTTTGCATACAAAATGCTATCAATCATTTTTTCCTATATATTCTTTTCTTTAAAATACTTCTAGTCCAAGGGTATTACTATCAGGTTTCTGTTAATAGTACGACTGTTAATATAAAGTCCTCTAAGGCAGAAGACTGCTAACAAAAAAAGTCTGAAAAACAAAAAACGAATGAACACAAAGCCCTTCTTATAAAGTACTTGCATCCTGTAGTATTCATGAACTGTCACATGCAAATATGTGAGGTGCACCTCACATATCTATACATTTGTTTTTCCATTACTCAAAGCCCTCTCCAGTGTAATGTTACAATATATACAAGCACTGCATATTCCAGATAATGCCTGAATTTCCTAACTCTGGGATAAATGGTTATTGTTTTTACATCTGGATACCCACCACAGTGCTTTACACTTAGTTTTAGACATTGGTAGCAATAGATCTTGCATTATTTAGGCACTTGCTCAAATTTATCTGTAGAATGTTTCCTTTTTACAACGGAGATGATCCTACGTATGCCTGATCTTTATTTTCCAAATTTTGTGTGTACTAAAGTTATGGTTCTTAATTTTTGTTAAACTTTGGTGCAAATAGTTTATGAGTACTCAGAAATCTGATCACCAACTTCCATCGTCCAGTGTAAAATTTTTCCTCTTCTCCCTAATAATTCAACTAATTTTTACTTGTTAGTGATTTTTCAGTCTTCATAATTGCAATATGATGTCTAGAAATGTATAGTGCTATTCATTTTTGTTCAATTTTAGCTTTCAAGTATTTTATTCTTCTTTTTTTTTTATAAGACTAAGTGGTAGAAAAAGTATTATTTCTCTTTAATTTGTGTCAGTATTTAATAAACCTCACACATAATTTTTCAGGTATCATAAATTATATGGTTACAAATCTGTGTGTTATGTAGAAAGCGCTACACTTTCTGCATAGAGCCCCTTTACAGTCAGATACATTCTTCCTTTTTAAGTACTTACAGGTAACCTGAACAGGACCTCTTTCCCTCACAGATCACTGAGAGTTCAAGCTTTCAAGACCTTGAAATAATTACCACAGCACTTCCTGAACCCTTCCTCATTTGTAACCTCCCTTCTGAAGTATGGAAACCAGAACTGGATGTGATGTTCCAGTAATAGTCTCCCTTTCATAAAACAATAATAGAACTTTTTAATACCTAAACTGCATTTTTCCAATTACTCATTCAAGGATCCTTGTTTTTCAGTATTTTCTGAAAAATTCCTTAATGAAAGAGTGAGAAGGAGCTGAAGTCAGAAAAACACAGTGGGAAATCATGCTGAAATCTTTAATTCACACTGTGAGATAAGTACTCTGCTACTTTGCAGATTTCTCAAAATTTTTCAGACATCACTTTGCAAAATGAAGCCCCTCCTGCCTTTCAACCTATGTAATTTCATCTTTGATACATAAGATTATTTACTACAAATACTATGTTGATCAACTAAACCAAACTACAAAGCAAGCTGTTCTGCTTAGTTAAAACTTAGTTAAAGCTGACCTTTCATTAACTGCTGAAAATAAAGATAGGTTGGATTTTTTGTCTGGTTTTCAGTTTTACCCAAAAATCCATAGCCTTTTCCTTCTTTCCCCACCATAATTGGTGGTGTGCTGCTAGACAGGAGCAGCAAATATACAGCAGGTCAACTGCTTACAAACTCTAATAAACAAAGATAATATAATAGTTCTAATTTGTCAAAAATGCTGCTTGCTTGCAGGAACAGTATGTTCTTTTCTATGGATACAGTTCTATAAATTCAGACTGAATGGCAGGAAATCTTTAGACAAAACTGTAGAGAATAATGAATTTCAAGATTATAAACATATATACATTACTGGCAGCTGTCAGTAACACTGACAACTAAATTAAAAAGTTTTAAAACATATCTTTAAAAAATAACAACAAAATTTACTAAATTTTAAATTACTGGTTTATCCCAAAGGTGCGCAGAATACGTGAAGGCAGATGGATGCTCATCAAGTTACAACTCTGAGTCATAAAACTTCTCTATTCAAAGTTTCTTGTGTTTTCACCTTTAGAAGGAAGACAGCTGTTGATGCTGGGACAGCACAACATTCTTCCTTTCACAGCATGGGGCAAGTCCAAATATGCACATAATAATAAATAAAATAAAATTAATAAAATAAATACAATCAAAGGAAGTCAATGTCTTCCTCCCAGATACAGTGATGATGCGAAATGGGCCCAGCCAACACCAGAACTATTACTGGCTTTAGAGAAGTTGTATCTTCTAAGCCTCACAAATGCAGTGGTCTCAAGACTGCACCAAAGGCTTAAGTCTTGAGACCTACGGTCATGGAAGCAGATGTCAGAGGTCACTGATGCAAACCTAAATCACATATTAGTATCCTGACCCCTAAAGGCTTCATTTGTCAAGTAAGCTTGAAGCTTTTGCTGTCTATCCACATGTTGTTCTTCTATCTAGGCAGACTCCAGGTTTACCAGGAGGTAAAGGATACTCCGATACATTTTCTGAGGAATAATGTCATTCTTCACCACTAGCAGTAGGTCTATTCACACACCAGCATAAGAGAGAGGCCTTCCAAAAATTTTTCACAGTACAAATACCTGTAGCAAATACAACTATTATCAACCGAATTCATTATTGCAGATATGCATATCGCATAGTGCACTCCTACTTTTTATTCCCTTTGTGCCTCACTATTCTGGATGATTAAGACCACCAAATGTAATTATGTTATTATTACCTTTTTTTTTTATTACTATATCAGTTAAATCATAGAACTGAACTCTGAAAGTTAACATGATAAGGAGCTAGAAGAAAACCTCAAAATGTAAACAGTAAAAAGAAAAGATAACAAAATTTTTGTTATTGAACAGTGACTATGTGATTTTGCTGTAAAAAATTAGGACTGTATTCAGGAAGACAAAAAAAACAATTAGGAAGAAACAACATAATTAGCGATAACGCTTGAGCAAAGAACAGACTTAAAATCCTAGGAAATTACTCTGGAGACATAAATAAAAAAAATAAATAACTAAAATAAATAAATGGTAAAATGAAGATTGCTCTGGTTAAACCCAATGCTGAGCAACCATATGAGACATTTTAAAGTCATAGAAAGGAGATAAGTTCGACCACAGGCCATGAAAAAATATTAATGCAAATTTTAAACCATGGCATATTATTATCAAGAAAATACATGTAGTCTTTAGAAAATATTCCTGACACAAAAAATGTCCATCTATAGGATGATACAGTGTAGGTAAATATTTTTACTTAGCTATATGATATGATTATATACATCACAAAAGGAAAACATTGAAAAGTATTTTTCATCTCTATCACTAAGAATTATGCATACCAAATAATGATTTAAAATTTAATTCTTGATTTTTAGTTTTCCTGTACTTATTGGAAACTATGACAATGAAACATCACGTATTTCTAACTATAGATTACAATTTAGTCTACGTAAGAAAAATACTGAGATCAGATCAATATTATAGACTCAGTTATTCATGGGTAACATTTTCATAAATTAACACAATAAAAAAAATCAGGTTTGGGGGTACCATGTTGCTGCTGAAGATGTAGATTTTGGGGCAGAATACAAAACTGAGACCCTCTCTGCAAAAGGAATGGGAATGATATCTATTTTTAGGTATCATTCTAAGGGCTGATATTTCTTTTTCTTTTTTTAATTGTCAGTAAATACCAGATGAAATTTCAATAGTCATGCCAATCTGGGTATTTGCTGGACTTCTCTAAAAGAAATGATGTTATATATAATGAAGTGACCACATAGAATGTATTTATATTGTACAAACTATGTACTGTTCATTATTACTGGTAGAAATTGAATTTATATCCTGTTATGTTAGATATAACATAAACAATAAAGAAATTAATAAAATCTCCTACCTTAGAGGTGTAGAATATGCAAAAACAACTTCCCCATTCCAACATCAACAGGGATATGTGCAAACATCTGACCATAACACTAAAACTATACATACTATAACTATATAACATACCACAATAACTATATCTTGTTATTTAGCCTAGCCCATACTGTTATAAATAGACAACAAAAAGAAATTACGGGGAAAAATAGGTCAAGAGTACCTACTATAAGAGTGTAATAAACTGCTTTGTTACGTAAAATTCCATTCTATAACAAAGGGCTTCCATGTAGTATGATGGTTACCTAATTTAACCTGCTAATTATGTTGCTGAAAAGCTTATCACAATCCTTTCTTAATTTTCTGATTTCATTAGAAATCTAAGCTTTCTTGGAAAAACAAAGGAACAGGTTTGACAGCAATGAATTATAGGAGCAGGTATACCTTATTATAGCTGCATAGTAATGAGTAAAACTTTATTCTAGGTTACAAGGCTGCATCAAAAGAAGGGTGACCAGCAAGTTGAGGGAGGTGACTCTCCACTCTCATGAGAACCCACCTGGAGTCCTGTATTCAGCTCTGGTGTCCCCAAGTACAAGAAAGACAGACATGGACATGTTGGAGCAAGTCCAGAGGAGGCAACGAAGATGATCAGAGGGCTAGAGCACCTCTGCTATGAAGACAGGTTGAGACAGTTGGGGTTGTTCAGCCTGGAGAAGAGAAGGCTCCAGGGAGACCTTATAGCAGCCTTCCAGTACCTGAAAGGGCCTACAGAAAAGATGGAGAGGGACTGTTTACAAGGGCAGGGAGTGACAGGACAAGGCGCAATAGGTTTAAACTATAAGACAGGAGATTTAGATTATTGGGAAGAAATTCTTCACTGTGAGGGTGGTGAGGCACTGGAACAGGTTGCCCAGAGAAGCTGTGGAGCCCTCATCCCTGGCAGTGTTCAAGGCCAGGTTGAATGGGGCTTTGGGCAACCTAGTCTAGTGGAGGGTGTCCCTCCCCCTGGTAGGGGGGTTGGAACTAGATCATTTTCAACGTCCCTTCCAACCCAAACTGTTATCTATGATTCTATAGTCTAATATTGATGGCCTTATGGACCTTTTTTTTTTGTACTGCCTGTCGTTTCCTATATTTTTAGTTTCACTCATCACACAACAATTTCTCCACTAACTTTAATGTCACATCTTCCTTTTATCACTAACCACAAAACAAATGACTCCCTGACTAATGGAGGATTGTAGCAAGGAGTGGGAGAAAGATGGGACAACAAAATGATAGAATCCATTAGCTAAAACTTCGAACCAAGTGCCACTTGTACTGGTTTTGCTCCAGAAACACACACACACAGAGACAGATGAGGCAAGACAGTCAAAGTGTCTCCATGGAAGATTTATCCAAGGAAACCAGCAACTTGTTAGCTTGGTGAATCATGAAGCTGTTTTTGGACGATACTCCTCTGTTGCTTAAAATCTGGGACTATTATTTTAATTCCACTTGACATTTTAGCCTTTTCATTCTTTAATAACACAGTGCTAAGAAAAGGGCAACTTATTTCATTGTTAATTATGCCTAACATGAGTTTCTAAATGCTCAATCCACTATCTTTGGTTTATAAAGCCTTAAAGGTTTACTGTCAGTTATCTTTCTCCTGAACTATTTATGGGGATTGAACTATTTCCCAGGCTACTTCTGATGATCCAGAGAGACTAAAGCTCTTAAGGATCCTATCAGAGACAATGGTGAACCACCACAGTTGGATGTGATGATGATGTGATGTGATGTGATCTTCTTACACATTAAAATTTTTACACAGCAAAGAATCACAGATATATTCTGCATATTATCAAGAGGAGCTTTAAAAAGGATGAGGGCACTCAAAGTGTAGTTCAAAGCACAGATGAGACCAAAGGATCCCTAACAATCTCTGTGTAAAGCAGATCTGGGCTGAGGTTTAGACTGTGTCCTTAGGCATTCTGCTAATGTCTGACTTAGTAGATGAACTCCTTTCACATGCAGGAAGCACAGACTCCTTAGGACACATAACACTGACGTGATAGGGGAGATACTTAAACTGCTTGGCAGGCACAACAAATTCAAAGCAATTGCGGGGTTGCTCTTGTCTTAAGCTTTGTTTTCTAGCACCAGAACATTTTTGCAGTTTGTCTTTTTCAATTTCTTTCAGAATTTCCATAAACTTCTTACAGACACCAGACCATTCACTTCTGTACTAGTTCTGCCAATACTGTGTACTGAGAAGAGATCATCTCACCAGTTCTTATGACACTTTTAATTTATCTGTAGATCTTATTGGCCATTTCAGCATTAAGAGCGAGCTCACACTGAGATAACAATTCTGTGTTCTCACCAACAACTGTTCCAAAACCAGACTCCTACCTGGCTTAGCACGCAGAATATGTTCCACATATACTACTACATGTTTGGTTGCACTAAAATACATAGTTTATAACTATGTAGCAATCCAACTAACTATTCTTTCACAAAATCTGAGTAATTATTAACTCCATAAAAGCTTTATATAATCTTGCAAATTACTGATGAAAAGTAGTTAACATTTTCCAACAAGTACTGGCTCCTGAGGGCTCACTTTCTGATGACTCTCCAGCAACAAATTAACAACAAAATTTGCTAAAGTTTTACAATCTGTCCAATGTATTATTTTAGTTCCATACAAGTATAAGCTTTGGCTTTTGATAAAGCTATTATATTGGAAGTAAGGTAAACATACTGTATTCTTTTTATCTACTACGTCTGTAATACTGCTAAAAACTTAATAACGTTATTTAACAAGATCTGTTTTACAAGAAAATATTCTAAGTGGCATTGTGTCATGGTTTAACCCCAACTAAGCATCATGCAGTTACTTGCTCACTCATACCCTTCAGGGGGATAGGGAGGAGAATGGAAAAAAATTCCAAACTTGTGGGTTGAGATAAACACAGTTTAATAGGATAACAAAGAAAGAGAATTATTAATATTAATAATATTAGTACTACTAGAGAGAGTCGTGGACAAATGCAATTGCTCACCACCTATGGAAAAAACACCCCAATACTCAATCTATTTCCGAGCAGCAATCAATTATTTTTACCTTCTAATTCCCTTTTGACAGGGTTCTTAAAATATTGCTCGATGCTTTTCCTGCTACTGCAGTCTCAGAAATTCTGATCCAAGGATTGATTTTAGCTACCTTGCTTCAACCTTTGTTTTTCTTCATAAATCTAAGCACTCAAGTCATTTCTTCAGAGAAGCAGCTACTCCCACCTTAAGGAAAGCTGCCGCGTGGCTAAAACACTGCTGCTGTTTCTGATAACGAAGTTAAAAGTTTTAGATGAGATCAGTGTTTTGCCTCCATCCACAAGACCACCACCTGGGGACTTCTGTCACAATATTAGATTTTTCTAAGTGCCTGTAAATATTCCTGTGTTTCCTCATTTACACAACAAATACACCGAATCAGCTGGCACTGTCACCATACTGAACACATCTTTGTTTCCATGCAATCATGCTGGTTATCTCAGCTCCTCCTGTTCTTTAGCTCACTATCTCTCTCAATTCACTATTAAAGCCCCATTTAATTCTCTGCATCGTCTTGACATTTCTAATCCCTCATGTAACTATTTAAGCATCCTAGAAGAAAAAATAAATATCAAAATGATCATGTTCACTGCAGTTTGATTTAGTTTCTGACTTTCCATTGCTTACATCCCTCTTTCAGATACTTTTGTAATTTCCTTTAATCAATAAGGCAGCAGCATGAACTAACAGAAAATAACCACTTCCTTACTGTAATGTAGTTTCTTTGCTACATTTTAGCAATTAATAATCTAAAGTTTTCAGATAAGTTCATTCACATTTCAACTTTAAAATTAAATTGTGAAGTTGCTAAGCAACAGTGACCTGACATCTGGTCAGTTAACAACCTTTGTTCTGAAATCAAGATGGAGGTCATCTTATGCTCTTATCAGATTTATGTGTGCAGATTTTGCTCTCTCTCCCAGGTGGTATTCCCCTCTTTTACAATGCAATCAAACGAATCTCCTGTCCCACTCAATAAAGTCATTATGACTTTTTTTCTAGTTCACCTCCACATTTATTATTAGAAACACAGGCAATTATTTTTTAACTTGACAACAAAGATGTTTTAACCAGGATTTAAATATACTGTCATTCAGGACATGTTTCAGCCTCCAACCTGTGTTACATCTATTCTACAGCTACTACTGACTGCTAGTCCTGTAGTTATTCATCAGGATAGTCTTGCTTTTAATACTGCAATAACTATTGTCATCTTCATAAGAACACGCGCAGTGACACCCAAAAATGTTTTGCAGCACAGATACTGTAATCTAAGTGGAATGAATCTGTAAAAAAGAAGACATGTCAGAATTAATCAATAAATTCTTTATTTTTATTCCAGAAAAGAAACAAAAGACACAAGGGATACGCCAAGTATAATAACAAACATATCCCATGAAAGCACATTACTGATTCCAATGATACTTGGAGAAGCGAACTGTAGAAACATGCTGAAGGACTCTACTGATCAAGAAAAGAAATGATGAAACAAATCTAGGGATTTTGCACTTAGATGAACTGACTATAATCCAAGTCTTTACTAAATTTGCTAAGGAAACCACTACTTACATTTTAAGTAGCAAAACCAAAAATTATTTGTGCTGTTATCTGATACCTATGGAACATTACATTAGCTTTGATATAGCCATGTACAGGTACCCTAGCAGGTAAAGATAAACACAAATTTTATCATGGAATCATTTAGGCTGGAAAAGACCTTTAAGATCATCAAACCCAACCATTAACCTAGCACTGCCAAGTCCACCACTAAACCATGTCCCTAAGCACCACATCTACACATCTTTTAAACACCTCCAGGAATAGTGACTCAGTTGCTTCCCTGGGCAGCCTGTTCCAGTGTTTGACAACCATTTCGGTGAAGAAATTTTTCCTAATAACCAATTTGAACCTCCCCTGGTGTGACTTGAAGCCATTTCCTCTCATCTTGTGGTTTGTTACTCGGCAGAAGAGAACAACACCCACCTGGCTACAACCTCCTTTAAAGGTGCTGTAGAGAGGGATAAGCTCCTGTTTTTCTCCAGACTAAACAACCCCAGTTTCCTCAGCTGCTCAAGTTCTTTTAAGAAACGCAACCTAGATGCATTATAGTTTAAACAAAGCATTTAAAAAAACAATAATAAACTAGCAAAGGAGGGATCAAACTGAAAGCCAAGCATAAAAGAAAGCAATTAGTATTTCAGTATAAAACTTAAGATACTCTAAAAATTAGAGGCAATGAAGACTGACAAAAGCTGACAAGACCACTCTGAAGACTAACGCACAATTTGCCATTGGTGAGGGACATGGAGAAAGTAGTGTACAATTAGTTGACACCTCCCTCTGGCTGGCTAAGGAGTAGAAAAACAAGAAAAGATACATGGTATAACTGGCACAGTTTGAGCACAGATCAGTGCTGGGGACAAGTGAAATTGAGAAATGAAAAAAAATTCAGAATCTGTCATACAAACAAACCAAACTAATTTCTCTTTTAGAGCAAGTCTCCCATCATTGTGTGCCTTTGAGAAAATGAAGGGAAATGGAAAGCACTGTTTTGAGCTAGTAAGTGAGAACTTGGGTAGTGATGACAAAGACAAGGCTGAGAATTTGATTAGTAGCAGAATGGAGAGAAAGATCATTTTCTCAATGTATTCAAGAAAACCTTAAAAATACAGATTCTCTCAGAAAAAAAAAAAAATCATCATATTTAAGATTATCCTTACCTGTTTCCTGAGGTGACAGGTCTTCTGCTGAGGGAACTTTCAAACTAACTCTGCTTGATGCCAGCACTGGAATAGAGAGCTGCTCAGGAACCTCAAAGAATTCTTGCATGCTCACTTCTACTCTGTAATCTACATACTTCAGCTCCGGGGGGAATTTACGAGGTTTCAGGAGTGCATGTCTCTGCAAGTGACAGAATAATATATATATATGAATGATCATCTCATCGTAATTTCAGGTTAAGAAACGTAAAATTATACGGGCCCAAAGGTGTTGTTTCGAAAACTGAATTGGTAATTAGGCAAGTTATATAGAAATTGCTGAGAGATCCTTCTAAATAAAGTCTGTCTTTTTCAGACATCATGCATCTGAAACAATCATTTAAGAAAAATGCCTTTTGAAATTTACGGTAAAACCACATCCTACCCAGAAATCACTTTATAGGTATTCAGGGAAGGCAGGAAAGGGGGAAAAAAAACATGAAAATCTTATTTTATACTAGATATAGACAGTGGTTTCTTCTTTTACTTTGTAAAGGTTTTGTATAATAAAAAGCTTGATAAGTTTAAAAAAAAATTGATACTTCACAATGGATGACTGTATAGTTAGCTGAGCTAACTTTGATACTTTAATGTTTACAATATATTTTAGAAATCAAAGCATTTAGAATTAATTTAGGGACAAATCTCTTCTTGGTAAAAAGCATTGCCAATCATCAGCATGAAACATCATAGTAAAGGATTGGCACAGAACGTAAAGGCAAGCTCAAAATAGCCATCTAAATCTCTTCATGAACTAAATTTGACTCCTGTAAGATAGCAGAAATATTGCAATGATTTAATATACTACTTGCTCAAAATTCCCATTTTCAATCCAATAACAGTATAATTGCAATGTTCAAGGTTAACCGTAAATTGAACAAATTTTAAATCTGAAACTAGTAGCATCTTTTTTTATAGAAAAGTCTTTGAATTCATGACTACTGTGAATTATCTTGAGCAAATATACGGAGTAGTTAAATACAGAAATACTCAGTTTGTGCTAGGAAGACTTGTTTACTCTCAAAGCCTATTGATTTTAAATAATGCCAGGACAACAGGTATTGCACTGGGACAAGAAATGGAGATCTAGTCTGAGAATTCAAAAAGACAATTTAAAAGGAAAGGTGATTGCTATTAAAGATTATTATTAAGGGTACTACAGTCAAATTACTGTTCAAATCAATTGGGCTGGCGTTCTGCTTTGGGTTGGTGCTTTGTCTTTTTCTTTTTTCTTTTTTTTTTCCTATTTTAATACAAAACTCACATTCCCTTGCCAGTTTTAGAAAGCAGACCGACACGCTGGCATGTCTCACAAACTAAAATCAATAGGTGCTAATAATTCAGTGCTATATTAATAACAAGTTCAATTTCTTTCTGATAGGACTGAAATGACAGAAGAATTTGCAGTGGGAAAAAGATATTACACTCTCACTTGTAACTGGAAGTTCCAAACCAAAATAATTACATATATTTACCTGTTCCAATTTGACTTTGACCTTCTGCATATTCAAATATAAATTTAAACCTACACCTGATTTTGGTAATTAGATTATTTTACAACACAGAAATAAAAATACAAAATGATTAAAAGGTTTTGGGAAGTCTTAACTGATAAAATTATGTAAGATTACCTTTGGTGGAATACTGAAAAAATTTATATTATAATTATCTTGAAGAGATATCTTATGACTTAAAAATTCACTGGAGTACTTTATTCTAAGATCCTTGTTCATGCTGTCTCATTTTTAAACATATATTAGGAAAAAAGACAGCTGGTTAGTATTACATAGTCTATGAACATTTCAAATATTTCCTGGTACCTCGTCAAAGAGTAAAGGATGAAAATATTTTTAATGAGAGACCTATATCTTTCTAAAAGGGGAAAAGAAAACCCTGCAAACACACACAAGACTAAACCTTGTCGTCCCAAAGGCTAATATTTTCAGGAAAAGAAAAGATGTCCAGCACAATTTGGATATGGCAGTTGTTCTCTTTCTTTTTACTATTTTGAAGGGCAGTGAGAGTTAAATGGAATTTAATATTTTTAACTCTCATTATCAATTGCAGTTCTATGGCTGCTGTGCTGCAGTAAGACAGATTCCAACATGCACTTCATCAGTGTAAAGGTTTATGATATTCCAAGTGTGGAAGTGTTATTACCAGTTAAGAACAGTATTTGCATTCAGTTCCGAGCATTAATTTCTTTTTTAGAATAATTTTTTGAAAAAGGATTGGAGGCTATATAAAACATCAGAATTAAACTTGATATTTTCCAAAGACTGATTGATTTTCCAAGGTATTGTCTTAGATTTACCATCTGTGCACTCTATGTATAAAGGATGGCAGATTCTACTGCAGAGTGCTGAGGCACTTTACTCTTTCTTTGCATATTACTGTATTCCAAATCCTAATTTAGCCCCATTTCTTCCTTCCAGGAATTAACTTCTAAAACCATTTCTCATGAATAAGAGAATTTTATGATCTCAATCTCTCAGAATCCCTGTGATCAATCATGTTTGCCATGTCCCTTAATCCCATATCAAAAGATAAGTGGTGTAATACAAAAGACATTGGTCTCAGTTATAACTTCGATAAATTGAAGTCTGACCACAGATCCTTTTGTGAAAAGTTCATTCCCATTCAAACATATCTAATGTAACTTTTTAATTACAGTATCTGTACTCTTCAAGGACACCATGATTCTTTCTCAAAAAAACCCCCACCCACCTATATTTAAAAAACCAGATTGCTCAAACTGAGTTTACAACTTTTCCATCATGTGGAAGATCACAAAATCCTTACTGAATACTGGGGGACTACGAAGAGCACAAACTTTGAAGATCAGAACTGGACAAATGTAGAATGACATTCTGTCACATCAGCCAAGCAGCGGAAGCCACAGTTTCAAGTGCACAAGGTCTCTGATCATTTTCCATTGATCAGAACCAAAACTCATCACCACAACCATGATGTACTAAGATAAAAGTACTCAGAGTTGCTTAGTCACATGGATAGCAGGACAGAAAGAAAATGCACAGTGTCCTAATAGCTGGAATATGGCTAAGGATATAGAAATCTGGTGTCCACCCTCAGATGAGACATGCATTCAAAGGGAGGCAAAATGGAACCTAACTATGAGGACACATCTGGACACAGTGGGAAGTGTAAGCTTTAGTTTTGCGATTCTTGTAGAACAGGACTTCTCTTCATTTCCTATTGTAATGTCTAATTATACAAGGAGATTACTGGCATCTCCGACTATGAAGAGCGAGCCCTGTATCTAGGCACTGGGTGTAATTTGTGCCTTTTTAGGTAGACTCTAGGAAAAAGGAAAACTGGTGAATGTTATTTTGAGTTTCACTTCACTGATTGCAACATCCTTCCCCTCGCATACACAAGTAAATGAATTCTAGTTTTTCTGTTAATTCCTGCTTTCTTTTATTCACTTCCCTCTATTTACCACCATTAGCAACTTCAGTCTAAACAAGTTATGTTTTCCTTCTGCATTCTCTCATCTTTCTTTCCAGATACACTTTTTCTTCCCTTGTGATCTATCTTCACCTAAAGTTCCCACCTACAGTTTTCTCTTATTCGTTGTTAACAAAGAAAATCTGTAATTATTCACAATAATGCTAATCCCAATCTTGACAGTGGCAGAGAGTTTCATCCTATATTCCCTTTACTACTACCTGGAAATGTTTTAGAAGGAATTAAATTAACGAAATACTCAGGAGATAAGAAATTAACATGATTGTATACTTAAAAAACAGAATTCAGAATTTTCCTAACATTTTTCATTAAAAACAATTTAAAAATTCACAGTCAGAAATGCACATGCAACAAGGTTATTATTCAGTTTCTGGGGTCTTATGCCTTGCATATATTTATAGGTTGTATATTAATAGAATTAAATATCATGAGGCTACCAATTTTAATTTCTCATTTTCCTTTAAATATTGAGATCTGCATCTTTGGACTCCTGTTCCTTTAACATCCTTGCTTCCTATCTCTTCATCACTTAAATCCTCTAACTGCTTTATTAAATTTTTATGCTATTTGGTTTCAAATTTGTTTATTTTTTTAATTATACCAGAGTTTAAGAACCAAAAAAACAAACTTTGACAAATGGTTTGGATTTTCTTGGCAGTAGAGGTTACTTTTGGGCGACATGGAAGGAGAATGGCAGATTAACTACTTAACCTTGCTGTTAGTAAATCCTTCAGTGCGCAAGATTGTAAAATAAACTATTAAAATTCTATTTCTAGCAGAACTGTTTAATAAGATTATTTTAATCTAATTTATAAAGTGAAAGATAGAAACAAAGACTTAGCCAATACTCCCACTCCTTTCCATCAAACATCCATTTCCAGCATACTCAGACCTCTTGACTGACTCGAATTGCACATTATCTAATATGGGCCAAGTAGTAACACCATTTAGCACAAAAACCCAACATGATAAACAGGTTCTGATCAGCACAACAACTTTTATTGGAAAGAGAGATAAATTATTTTTCCTTTAGTAATTCTAATCAAGAAGGAAAAGAAACAGTAAAAACACATTACAAAAATAGCTAGAACTTTCAACCATATGAGAAGTTAATGAATATGCATATCCAGTTTGACTACAAAAATATAGTCTATCTTTATTACTATTTTTTACGTGATTTAAATAAACATGAGTAAAATGTACAGTTAAATAAGAATGGAAACTATGCAGTTATTTAGTTATTTATTCTCCCATTTTACAGGTAAAAAATGAACCAAGTAGTAATAATGTAAGGGCATTTTCCCTTCTGTCTATCGATTATATAATACAATTATACCTGTAGGAAGTGAGTAGAAAGGTGGAAAGGAAATCAAAAGGAAACTAACAGATTTTCAGAGATTCTAGATTTATCCCTAACCTACAACATATGTTTCAAAGGATTTCATGAGCCTAAATAATTCAGCAAACTTCAGGAGATGTGGACGGAATTTTTTTGGTGGTGGTCAATACTTCAGCTCCAAATTTAATTGCAGAACACCAGCCCCCTCAAAAAAAAAAAAAAATTCTTCAAGAAATGCCACCAGAATTTCTATATTGTTGGTTTTATACAGAAAGGAGGTAAGAATTTATGGAAAAAAAACTATCAGGAACTATTTTCAGAATTTAATCCGCATAATGGACTACAATATTGAGATAGTTTTAATGTGTAAAGTCTTTTCTACATCAGTGTATAGCCAAACTTCTTCATTTCCTTTCTCATAAGTACTTATAAGAATTGCCGTACATGGAGCAAAATGCTTATACTAGTCTCATTTCTCACGTGATTTCTTCAGTGTTACTATCCATCACTAACATCACTATGTATTTTATAACTAATCTAATTGGCCTCCACTCTTCTGCAATACAAGTAATTTTAGAATTCATATTAGATCTTAGCATACATAGTGATACAAAGAGTGTTCCTATTATGTTCTGTCTTGATTACATCCACAGCTACAGAGCAGTCAAGCCTTTCATCAAGTATTTGCTAAGTGACTGTGATATTAAAGGACTTCAATTATGAAAAGTTTATAAAATTTTACCACAGTAGTGGATTACCTGTAATCCAAAAGAAAAATTTGTGAGTCTAGATTACATGTTTACAATTCTTGTCCCACTGCAAATACATAAGAGATTAAATCTAATAGTTCCTTTTTCCTCATTCAATTTATTTTGTATGACTTCTTAAACTTACCTGTAAACAAAAGGTATAAATTTAAGACACTAGGGAAAATACTCTTCCTCTTAGTATTGTGAATCATGTAGCACTGAGAACCATACCCAGGGAACAGTCTAACTAGAAAACTGGAGTAATATACAGCTGCCCAGCAATCTGTCTGAGACCAGGAAACATCAGGTTCACAAGGGAAATTTAAACTCAGAGTGTGGCCGTCATCCATAAAAGGTTACCTTTGAATTTTACATGGGAAAGAAAATGCTTGCTAATTTGGCAATATTGTTATTATAAAGTTATTCACAAATACTAGTTGAATGCTTTATGGACTACCTTGGGAAGATTTTTTTGTTTCTAGATGTTGAAATCTTGGGACAATATCTCTAGGTAGTCATGATGTATAAATAGAGAGCTATAGCTTATAAGGAAGATTTGCAGATCTCCAACACTATTTTGTATTGATTGCAAGAGAAGAAGTAGTCTTTCCTGCTTCTTGATTTATTCTCAACATCTATTCTTAAAAAAAAAAAAAAAGAAAAAAAGTCTTGCCTGAGAATTTTCATTTCTTACAAAAATATGCATAAGAGGATATTACTATACATATCTATTACAAAGAGTATGAAAGCTTTTTTAATCAATAAGTATTTTTCAGAAGCTAACTGAAGTAAAATGTTAATGCTGTTTTCACCTGCAGCCAAGATTTCTTATAGGAAGCACTTCTAATAGCATGGAGGGAGGAAGCAACTCCAGAATGAACATGTGAAATACTGCAGTGCTGGAGGGGCATTGGGATTAGTAACTGTCAGATTACAGAACATGTGAAAAACATGTAACTTCACTTTATTTCCTGAAACTGAAAAAATTCAATAGTACAAATCAAGAATAACTAAATATTTCCAGTAACAGATTACTGTTTCTCACCTCTACTCTGGACAGCCCTAACAATGCAGTTGCAACTCGAACACTGCTGCTCTGCAGAGTCCCTGTGATCTTTCTTCTTTCATATTCAATAGCTGACATCTGCTGTTGTGCAGCAATGGCCAGAGCCCTCTCTCTTGATTCATTGATCAATGGAATCCTCAGATTTTCTTCAAGAACCTGAGCAAAACCACATTTCAAATACAAAACTGGCTGTACTGCACTTGGACCTGTTAAATAAAACAAACAAAACCCCCACATTTGTCAGCTACTAGAGTAACTGCATAGCTCTATTTTTATTTAAAATCCTTAATCCCCAAAGTAAAGGCAGAATCAAAATTCATTTGATGTTTAGTTACATGCTATCACTCTAGTACATGCTGTTTACTACAGAAATACATTTTTTTATTTTTAATCATAATGGGAAAATAAAAATTCACACAGACTGAAATCCAAATCAAAAGTTGGTTTTCATAGTTAATATAAAACTCCAGACTTTAGTGTTACTACTATTATAGAATAGAATAGAATCATTAAGGTTGGAAGTGACCTCAAGGATCATCTAGTCCCCCCACCACCTATTACCCACTAAACCACGTCCCTAAGTACCACATCTAACCTTTCCTTAAACACCCTCAGGGATGGTGACTCCACCACCTCCCTGGGCAACCTGTTCCAATGCCCGACCATCCTTTCTGAGAAGAATTTTCTCCTCATCTCCAACCTGAACCTTCCCTGGCGCAACTTGCAGCCATTTCCCCTTGTCCTGTCACTAGTTATCTGCGAGAACAGGCCAACCCCCAGCTCGCCACAACTCCCTTTCAGGTAGTTGTAGAGGGCAATAAGGTCTGCCCTGAGCCTCCTCTTCTCCAGACTAAACAAGCCCAGTTCCTTCAGCCGCTCCTCATAAGACCTGTGCTCCAGCCCCTTCACCAGTTTCGTTGCCCTTCTCTGGACACGCTCCAGGGCTTCGATGTCTTTCTTGTGGTGAGGGGCCCAAAACTGGACACAGTACTCGAGGTGCGGCCTCACCACAGTAAAAGAAGTTTAAATAAGTCCTTTTGGCACCTAGAGAACACAGCCACTCTTTGATCCCTCTAGACAATGTTGCATCCCCTCTAAAATAAGTCACCAGCAATTATCAAATAGTAGCTACACTGTGTCTGAAATAGAACTGACAGCAGTTTATCACTGACTGATTGAAGACAAAAGTATTGGTTTGCCTATGAAATCACAATACTGCATAAAAAAGTCATGGGTTTTATCATGGAATCCTAGAATGGTTTAGGTTGGAAGGGACCTCAAAGATCATCTAGTTCCAACTCCCTGCCATGGGCAGACACACCCTACACTAGACCAGGTTGCCCAAAGCCCCGTCTGACCTGGCCCTTGAAGACTGTGAGGGAGGTAGCATCCACAGCTTCTCTGGGCAACCTGTTCCAGTGTTTCATCAGCCTCACAGGGAAGAACTTCTTCCTAATATCTAATCTAAGTCTCCTCTCTTTCAGTTTAAACCCATTACCTCTTTTCCTATCCATACACTCCCTGGTAAACAGCCCCTCTTCAGCTTTGCTGTAGGCCCCCTTTAGGTACTGGAAGGCTGCAATAAGATCTCCCCGGAGAGAAAAGTTTTAAGTAATTTTAGGTAAAGATCACTTGTCCTGGTTCATCTGGCTATAACCTATATTCTGAAGTAGAAAAGAAGTGAAATTATGAAAAAATATTTATGTAGACTATGTTGAAAACAATACAAGAAGGTTGAAGTAGATAGGTAACAACTGGCTACTGCTCTGAAGAGAATGGAGTAGACAACATTAAAAGAAGTACCTGACAGTCACACTGCAATCTTTCTTACACTTCACTATAAACAACTGCTTTTACCAGATGTATTTAATTAGTTATAACAAAATGCATGGGAACTAAAGAATATTTGCAAAGGAGAATTATTGATCTGTTTTACCCTTCTCCCTTCTATTCTCTTTACCTTCTAATGTACTGCTAACATGCAAAACATTTGGACTATCCATTGGAAGCAATCCTGAAGGCAAAGGTATATCACCTGTTCCTTCTATCAGGTATATAAATTCTCCAATCTGAAACACAAGAACACACACATACACACAATTCAGAAAGCAACTCATGTAGAACAGAAGGTAAAATATTAAACTTAAAACCAAAGATATTCTAGTAATACTTAAGATCTGACCTGTGAAATAATTTACATATTCAGGAGAATCATTATTTTAAAACTGTGTTTAAATAAAAGAAAATTATAATTTCAAACCCTGCTATGATAATGAAGTACCTTTAATTAACAATATTAAATCTGAAAAGTCAAGAAATTTCAATGAGTTGAATCCTTTCCAACTGCTCATGTAATTTAACTGAATGAGGATGCCCTGACCCATAAGTACAGCAATAAAGTGAATTCTAATTCTGCAGTATAGCCACACATATTTAAATGTATACACAAGCTTACTTCATTGCTCTTCACTGTTAAGAGCTTTTTTTTTAAAAAAAAAAAAATGGTTACATTCATTTTGAGCCAGTAATGTTTCTCTAGAAAGCAAAAAAGAGCAGAAGTCAAGGCAGGTTAGCATCATGTACAAATTCTCCATTAAGAAGAAATAAAGTTAACGAATCTTAATTATTTATCAAAAATAATGGAAAACCTACAGAAGCTTGACAGTAAACATAAACATGACCTAGAACAAAGGAAGATAGTAATTTGTCATAGAGTGGAAGATAAATTAATTAGCAGAGCAATAACACATTGAGTCATAGATGAAATAAAAAAAAATAAAAATAAGGCACAAATGAGAAGCAGAAAGGTATTGTTTAAAAAACCCACTAAAAGTACTCCAAAATTATAAAGGCCACAATCAGAGCATCCCAAAACTAAAAGCTACCTAAATTAAGTACCTACATATCTATCTGAAGGAGGCGGGATATTTAATAGATATATTACTATTGTTTTGATAACTTCTTTTTGTTTACCACAAACTTTTTTGGACAACTTTAGCCTCTACTGATTGCAAGGTAAAGGATCAAATGTTGTTGCAACAACTGATACCATTTGCACAGAAGGTCATCAGTCTTTATTGTCATAAACCACATTCTGTAAAACTCTAAAAGAGCTGTAAAAATGCATATTCTTTTATTCTTCATTCCAGACAAGAAGAAAATAATTTATTTGTATAATTTAGTCCATCTACCAACTAATGTAATGTTTCCCTTTAATATTGGTCAATAACATAAGTCAAGCTTGCTTTTTATTTTACTTTTAATCATAGTTTCATCAGATATTTATGTTAAGGCTGAAAACATAACCATTAGGTTTCTGACCCAGCAGAAAGAAAGCTATTCAACTTTGATGGCATTTTCTTCCCTTCCTTGATTCAAGAGTTCAGACAAATCTTCCTTGAGAAGGATTAAAGAAACCTACAGCAAAACTGGTTTCCCCCACACAAACTAATAGCCACTCCTGGGAACCAATTTAAACAGGAAATATTCTTCTTTGACACATAAGGACTGTTAACAAGCTCACAGCATATACTACTAATTTCATGAAGGTACTGGTTGCTAGGATGCCATTCTACTATCAATTATTTTTCTTGTCATTGCTGACATCAATATGCTTATAGGGAGGAACAAACTTCCCCATTTCCCTCTTTGAAGAATTCTTGCTTTTTAACCTCCACAGAACGCAAATCCTGGTTTTTTTCTGCTTTTCCTGGTGCTTTGGAACAGAATGGGTATTTTACAGCATTTTAGTGTTTGGCTAGTATCTCATAGTTTTAATGCTTTATATTTAATTTTCCATCAGCTGCAAACAGGATAGCATCAACATTTTGTAGGGTTTACTGTTAACAAAAATAACTAACAAAATAGCTGTTGAAATACCATCAGCTATTTATCTAATCCCATTGCTAACTGATATTTCAAAAGAATGTATAGCTACTGAGAATTTGCAGTTCTCTGTGCAAGTAGGTAATTAAGAACAACAAATAGTAAAATGTTATCTTACTAAACCATTTAATTTTATAGTAGACATTTAGCTGTGAAAGTCTGGACTGACACTCTTAAACTAAGACTTAATAAATTATCATGATTGGAATCATGGGTTGTTCACATTTAAATTAGCTCCCAGAAACAAAGATAAAGAGAAAAAGCCGCCCAATTATTTTAATGAACATATAATTTCTTCTCCAAAAAGATCTATGCTAAAAAATTTATGAATGTCAGTTTCATTTTTTTCTTAAAAAATAAAGAAATATTGAAACAAATCCTAGAGAAATGTTATAAACAACTTGTGCTGTCATTTCAAACCTTGGGAAAGTTAACATACAGATAATTTCAAAACAATTTAAGCAATATACTTGAGTAGGCCAATAAACTTGAATCAGCGTATCTTCTTGCTTTTATTACAGATACATAATTGATGCAATTACAGATAGGATTCCTAGTCAGATTCAGGTCTACCTACTGTCCAGGTTTTGGCTGGGATAGAGCTCATTTTCTTCCTGGCAGTGGGTATAGTGCTGTATTTTAGATTTAGGATGAGAATAATGTTGATAACACATTGAAGTTTTGGTTGTTGCTAGGCAAGGTTTACATCAAGCCAAGGACCCCAACTGTCCAAAGGCATCTTCCATACCATATGCTCCACATATAACTTGGCAGACGCTGGCCAGGTGTTTAGACTGTGGCTTGGGAACTAGCCAGGCATCAGTGGTCTGTGGGTGGTGAGCAATTGTGCTGTGTGTCACTTGTTTTGTATATTCTTTTATCAGTAGTAGTATTCTCTTCTGTCCTCTTGAACTGTCTTTATCTCAACCCACAAGTTTTACTTTTTTTTTTCCTGATTCTCTCCCCCATCCCTGGATGGGGGAGATGGGGAGTGAGTGAACAGCTGTGTGGTTGTTTTAGCTGCCTGCCAGGTTTAACCACTAGTTAAAATACTACTGATTTGAATCTCAATACCTTCTTCATTGACTGTAGTGAATGAAGTAGTCTTACTCTGATTACTATTTTGGTCCATTTGTGGAAAAGGGTTGGAAATGTAGGTAGGAAGAAATTACAGAAATGCTAAATTAAATTATTTATTAGATTATATAGAGCACCAAGTTCACATTTGAATGATACAAGTCTCATCATTGTATGAAGACATTTCTCATCATACAGCATGGTAGCTACAATTAGATAATGCTAGGAGTGAAATATTGAGCCATATACACAATATTTAAGCAAGCCAGTTTCTTCCTCTGCCACTACTGTACAGCTCTAAAATCATGCTCGCTATCTTGCAGTTTCATCTTTCCTTAGGAAATTGACCACATTTTCTTAGAAATGATAGTTATGCAGATAGGATTTAATTTTTCTAACCTGAGGTGCTACATCTCAAAAATTTTGCGCCTTCAGCAGCCTTTAAATACATCCCCACCTACTCAGCTAAGCTGAAAGAACATGATGTTCCAGAAAAAGTTACCATACAGGACGTAACAGTGGCTTCTCTGAAGCGTTAATGCTTCCTACTATGATAAAGTCAACTAGTTCTTTGTTAAGAACAGTGACTAGTAGCTCGGTGTCTAAATTTAGGTGTTTCTACATCACCACTGAAGGCAGCACTGGGGCTCTCAGAAATGTTCTTTTCTCTTTCCACCTGAAGTATAACTATCCCATTGCTCTGACCACATCTCTTAGATGTGCTTAACATGTCTCCACTTCCCTTCCCTTCATTAAATTACTCAGTTTTCAGGCTATGTACCTAATGTAGCATGAGCTTCCTTGGTTCAGCCAGGGTATATACTTTTACTTCTAATAAAGAAGCAAACAGAGAGAATGCTAATAGCAGAGGTTTAAAGAAAGAGTATAAAATCATACCAAGCAGAAGATCCTTTCTCAGATCTGCTCCAAGAAACCAGCAGGTTAGAGTCTTCCTTGTCTAGAGACTGCATCGAAATATTTCATTGAATAAAACTGATGAAGCTAAACTTCATGAGTTTGTCTAATTTATCTTGAACTAGTTAACAGTTTTAGCATCCCAAGTGTCATTGGTCAGCTGAGTTACATAAGTTAAACATTGTATAAAAAAAAAAAAGTACTTTATTTGGTTCAGTTTGTATATTCTGCCACAGCTGCTCTACTAACTTTCTGCAAACTGTTCATAATCTTATGTACCCATCATGTCCCTTGACAACTTCTTTTTTAATTATAGAAATTTAATTTTTTTAAGTATTTGTCGCTATAAAGAAACTGTTACATCCTTCTGATCATCCTTGCTCTTCTCTCTGTTTTCCTCCCTATCTCTATTATATTGTTTGCTGGGGTGACTATAACTGCACACAATATTCAAGATGTGTACATCACAGCTCTTTAGAAAGGTATATTGAAGTTTCACATTTTGACATCTATTTCTTTCCTAATAGTTTCTCTTTTTGAATGATGATGAGCACTGGATTAGTTTTGCATTGGACCACCCACAAAGATCGCTACCCCTTGACATGGGGACATTTATACAGCCTCTTTGGGGGTGATATCCTGGTGTCAATAAGGCATGAGCTCCCTGTCTCACTGTAGGCTTTGACAGACTATCCCTCTTCTATCTCTCTGCTAATTTCAAGAAACTCAGGTAAACTGTTCACTCTTTAAGACTTTCAGCCACATGGCTTGCTTTCTTAAGAAATGACCAGTGGTTGCTAATATTGAACAGGGTCAGATAGACAGGCTTTGGGCATCATTGCATTAATCTTATTTTCCTTTAAAAGCAAGGAAAAAATTAAGTTGGGTTTGGTTTGTCATAGTCAAAGTCCTGGTTAAACAAAAACAAACACCAAATGTACAAACACTAAACACTAGCACGAGTGTCTTGTTCCATAATAATGAAAAATATGTAAGCTGAGAACGTGCAGGAGAAAAAGAATAAGTTGTTTAGTTTTGGATGTATTGCTACAAATCATGAAAACGTGGCAGAGAGAATGGCAGATACATGTAATTGAACAGAGGGAAAGCTGAGACGCAGATGTAGTATTATGAAAAAAAGCAGAATGCAAGCCTTGAGATCAATCACACATAAAAGAAGATTAGAAAAGCAACAGTGTGTTGGAAAACATTGGCAGCCAGAGACAAAGCACAGCAGAGAGGTTGAAAAGGTGAAAAGATGGCCTAAAGACACAGAAAAGACAAGATTGTGACCACTGAGATAAAGGATTACAGGGACATCAAAGAAGCTGGAGTGCAAATTTTAAGCTCAAAGAGTTGGTCAAAACCAGATCTTTGTAATTTGATGAAATCAATTTCAATTAAGCGTATATGGCAAAACCCAGGCTACATGAATCAAGAGAAACCGAAAGGTAATGGAGTAAGCATTCACATACAATCTGTTCATAAGTTTTACCTGCACTGGTGACAAGGACTGAATGGAATTTGAATGGGCAGAAAAAATTAAAGAGACAAAGCAAGGAAAATAATTATTATTCTGCTTTGACAGCATATCCTAGATACAGTGATAAATACAGGAAGAAGTACAGTATAGTAAAGACTTTATCCTTTGCCTATGTTTCATTCAAAAGCATTATTCTTGTTCCAACATCAAGACAAATTATTTAAAATTCTATTTGTTTTGAAGCTAAGTTGCCTAGAAAAGCCAGCAAAGTAACATTCCTTGTAGTATTATATTTATTTGTAATGATTTTACAGTTCAAAGTAACTTGCAGTATTTCATATAATTCTAATTATGTGGAGATAAAAAGGCAGTAAACTCTGGTTTAAATTTCTTAGCTGAAACCTGGAATCTTATGTCAATCTCTGACCAACTTGTTAAGCAACATTTTCCTCCAAGAATTATAGGAATGTTATATATTAACAAAAAAAAAAGTCTTTCATTTCTAAAAGTTAGCAATAGATCACATCTTTATAACTGCATATGCATGTAAAAACATTACCTAAAAATATGTACATAGCCAAGTTATAGATCCATCTACCCTGTTCACACATAATTGGCAAACATATCCTGATTCTTAAGTGACTAGGCTATCACATGAAAATCACTCACAGAACATACTTTCTTGTCTTACCAGTTCATTAACCAGAACGACAGTGCAGTAACGTTTTTCCAGATTAAAGGGAAGAAAGTGAATATCTAAGTCTGCAGAACTTCTCCCTTCCAAGAACAGTTTTTCCATTGGACTGAAGAACTCATGCAGGAGGCTGGATTGGTCAGCTGTTAAAATAAGTTTAAATGTTGTTTAGATACAACAGCACGGCTTGTAAAATAATGTAGCTGCCTAAGTTTAAATATAAGGATACAGCCTCCTGTTGTATGCACACTTGTAATCAGTAATCAGTATTTACAGTTACACTTATGTAAATGTGCTGCAATATTGTATTCTGTATTATTTAAACACATTTTGCTAACTGCTTGTGTTCTTATTCTGTGAATTGAAACAAAACCAGGGAAAACACACAGTTCTCGCCATCAGAAAAACTCTTTAAGGATTTACAGCCTATAAGCAGATGATGACTCCTGCCAAAAAGAAAGAGTACAGTTTACTACTATTTAAACAAACAATCTTGCTCTCAGTGGCAGTAACTATGTTATGTTATAATCTGAATTCCTTCAGAATGGACAAGAATTAAATATTGGCAAGTTTGCTTTCTTTGCAAAGCTTCCACAAAAGCATTATGCTGACAAAGTGCTATCTTCTAAGACATTAAGAATCTTAAGGTTGAATCTAGCAGGGTCTGACTACTTTCTCACTGAGTGTTTTTCAGCTGCTGAGCGTATTTTGATAATGAAGAATACTTTAGAACTGAACTTTCATTCAGCCTTGGCTGGTTAACCTTCCAGGAAGTTCAACAGACTTAAGAAAAGAAGTGAAAGTGCAGGCAACAGAAATGAGGGAATATCACATAAGAAACCTACGCCAAACTCTGTCCATTTAAATAAAACTGATTCACTCACCCCCCCCACCCAAGAAAAAAAAACATCAAGAACTAAGCTGAAAAAAGGCATAACTACCACCCATGTTTTCTCTCCTTAGTCCACATTCTTTTCCAATTAATATAGGAATTTCCCTGTAATCACACTTCAACCAATAGTTAAGTTTGACATGAATTTGATGTTTCCAAAGCCTACATAAAGAATGACCAAAAAAACCACCCCCAAAACCACCAATGGGACCCATTTCCCATTTTTACTGTTCCATCAAATAGGGTAAGGCAACCCTAACAGGAACTAATTTTTGACTAAATAAGGCACTAAATCCCAAACTTCTCTCCTGTCCAAGTGTTCCCAGTTCAAAGTACATCAAACTGTGGAGCAGACTAAATTAGTCTTCTGAGGGCCCTCCCTTGTCACTTTCTCTCTGCATTCTGTGAAATTAAAACAATTGCCAAGGACATAACATTTTTTTTAATAATTAGGGTATTTTTCATTGGTTGGTTAGGTTGGTTGTTTTTTTTTTACAGATTTCTTCCTTTTTATTACAGTTGTTCCAAGACAAAAAAAAAAAAAAAAAAACCAACCACAAAAACAACCCTAATTACTATTACTCTGCACTTAGGATTCTTGACCCTTAATAGTACATTTTCTTTCAGATCAAGGTGCAAAACATGTGTGGAACACTCTTATTTAGTTTTTGTTCACAGTGTTATAGGAGGAATGGGGAATTATGCCCAAAGCAAAAGTGCACTCCTACAAGAAATGAAAACATAATTTTGTTTACAAAGATGTGAAATGCCATCAGAAATGTCTCTGTAGATCCAATCTGACTGAAGCCATAAAAACCTTCTTAAGCTATTCAGATTGGTACAATAGCTGTACTCACTTTGTTACTTAAGGTATGTACATTTTTATTTTTATGAACTGTATATTAGACGGTTGTTAATCTCAGAATACAATATGAAATAATAAATATACCTAGAAGGGATAGATTATTCCAATTTCAAATCTTTTTTCCACGTGACTTCATGGAAACACAGTAATATTTTGCAAGAGGACAAAATTAATTACATAAGGCTATCATACAAATTTTGCTCAAGTGAAATTTCAACAGTCTCAGAAAAGGCTGTAGTTCTAGATTCTTACATTTTGACAGAACTGTTGACTGACATTTCATAGGAAAGATGAGCAAGAAATTCACAATCCCTGTTGTTGAGTATTCTCAAAACTAAATTAGTCAAATAGCAAAGGCTCCATGTCAGAATTCCATGAAGCCAACCCATGGGCCCTTAAAAGAAGAAAAATAGATTATGGGTTTTTTAATGGTAAAGTCATTAGGACTACCAGTGACACCTCAGAGATCATTTCACTAAATCAAATATATCAGAATACAAACTGTCCTATAAATAAGAGTTATTGAGAATACCCATAAATAATTATTTTAGATGCCAAAATCTTTCTTACATAGATACTCTAATTTCTACTGTAGTGACACAAGAGGTATTGTACAGAGGTACTTACAGCAATTTAAGTTGTTCTCTTCATTTGGATCTTCAAGCAGTACACTGTTTTTACAATTTAATGTGTCTTTTTCAGAACTAAAAAGAAAAAAATAAAAATGAAAACAATTCACTAAAGCTAGACATTTCTAGTCATAACAGACAGCTTCTTTTCCCTTTTTATGAATAAATACTGGAAAATCAAATGTTTTCAAGTAAAAGAACAACCACGTTTTGGAACCATCTACCTACCAATAATGTTAAATACCAGCTCTTCCACTGAAGTCAGTAGCCATATTTACAGCACAGCCAGAACATATTCCCTTCCATTAACCTATAACTCTATAGTACTTCTATAAGCAAAATTCCATGTTTAAAAAAAAAAAAATCCAAACAAACATACATTTTGCCAGTCAAAAGTACTCTTGCACAATAATACCTTTTGGGGAATTCAGTCCCTGTTCTTCTCTTTATCATTTCAATATTCTATTGGGATCAGTAAAGAACTGTTCCCTGGTACATCATGAAGTGGCAAGGTCTTGCATTCCTCTGATGCTCTCAATTCTCTTCCTTTCAGTCTATTTTCTTTTCAAAACTACTGTATAGAAATACATCTAAATATCTGCAAACCAAACTCAGTTCAGATGCATTGTGCTCACTCCAGGCCTTACATTCATAGACCTTGTTGACAAGTCTTTAGACAGCTGCTTCTTACAGAAAGTGATGTGCAAAGCAGTCTTTCCTTGCCCCTTATCAGAACACACTTCAGATTCTAGACCTTCTCTTACCTAAACTATTTTTTTAAGACCCAATTTTTTTCTCTAGCACACTCTACCTTCTTTCGAGCTCAATAGTTTCCTTCTTTTGAGGAGGTAAGCATTCTGGTTTTTATCCAGGTACCATCCTGAGAGCTAACTGAATCTATTAACTTTTATCTGCTTACCTAGGGGTCAAAATACCTTTAGCACAACGTTAACATTTAGAAACAATAAAAATAAGACATTTAAAGTGCGATTATTTTTTTTACATTAAATGGTTTGGGTTTTTTTTTTGGTGATATACACTTTTTGAGAATCATTTTATGTTTATTAGCTTAATTAGAAAATATATAAGTAGCTCATATATTTTAAAAAAAGGGAATTATCTAGTAAATGAAGGTTCTAGCCTATGGCTTTGGAAAGTCTGCTTATGTCTCCAGCACTTTACTGGAAACCTTGGATGTACTACTAGTCATTATGCCAGAGTCACAATTCATGGTTTAAACTCAAATCTACACTAAATTTCTAATACCATCTGGAAAAGAGCTCTGTTCAGTGAAGGGGAAATTCAGATAGTAACTGCTCAGCAATGTTAATTCAGGACCAAGGAACAACCTGGCATGGAAGGCAAGAAGGCCCAACTGTCTGGAAGCAGGAATGCCAAAGACAGAACAAAGACAGCTCTACACTCCAGTGTAGAGCTCCATGGATTTCAACAGAGGTCTGCATTCCTGCAGGTGAGGCACTACCAAATCCTGAAGGAGGTTGAGGCCTTAATTGTTTTAATTTCCTGAAATACAATACTGTTTCAGCTTTTTCAATTAAATTGTTACTGGTTTTATTTCTGTTGTTGTTGTTATTTATTGTTCAGTGCAACTGTAGATTTCTGGCTTCAGAGACATTAGTAGCTCACCATTCAAATTTGAAAAATTTACCTGTGGGTAATATTATTTTAGATTTAACATATTCTGCTTGTAATGAATTATTCCTCTTTTCCCTTCCTCATCCACTTACTAAACTGTACTTTTACAAAGAAAGAAAAAGTAAATTGTGGATCTTGGCTGGAAATGCACAAGAAGTTCTTCACTTGAAAGTCTGCTTTTTCAATAGTAAAGGAAATGAGAGGCTCATTGCTTTATAACATCCTATATTTAATCCTTCCTAGACAGTAGTCAATAGAGCAATAAGAGATTTTTTCCTTATTTTTTCTATTTTTTTTACATATATTCTTAAATGTGAAGACTTTAATTTCTGCATAGAATACTAATTATGAAGACTACATTTTATAATCTTCAAGTCAACCATCTGAATAACTCCCATGTAATGTAATATATCATTAGCTTTAAAAGATGTCTCACAATTTCTATTTCACATGTAAAACTAGTATTTTGGGGTTTGTATTACTATAGTTATATACTATATTACTATTAGTGAGGCATTGGAATGGACTACCCAGAGAGGTGGTTGAATTGCCGTCCCTGGAGACGTTCAAAAAACGCATAGACGTGGCACTCCAGGACATGATCTAGTAGGCATGGTGGTGTTAGGTTGATGGTTGGACTTGATGATCTCAGAGGTCCTTTCCAGCCTTAGTGATTCTATGATTCTATATCTCAACAGTAAAAATATTTCTAAATAATTTAGAAAAGTTTATCACTAAATGCAACTTTCTAATGTAAGTATTTTAAATAAATACTTCTATTCTCAAGTCATATGCATTTTGGTAAAGTCTCTGAGGTACTTAAATAATCTCACTGTGCACCGGGATTTCAAATGATGACATATACACTAGACTACACAGTGGATGGATTTGGCATCCTTCTCCATTCTGTTCATGAGTATATGTAACTCACAAGGGACAGATAAATGTTTTAATCTTTAATTTAATTTATTATAAATATGTTAAAAATTCAAAGGCAGCTTCCTGTATGTTTTCTCTATAGGTTTTTAGATAAAAATCTAATTTTGTAAATTAAAGCTTAAAAACATCAGGCAAGTTCATCTTTACTTTATTTGTTCATTTATTTATTTAGATTTTTTTAGTCAGACAGCCACATTGTAATGGTAAAGACACATCACAACACATCTTATTATAAAACCAGGGTGACTTTATACCTAAACTAACCAAACCCCAGGACAGCAATATGTTTAAGAATTTTAATATCAAATCTACTTCTTTTGTTATTTAAAATTAAGATAACCCTTCTTTTAACAAATGAAATTTGTAAAGCTAAGTAAAACATGTTTTTTTACACTAACCTTAATAAATGTTAAAAGTGATACAAATTCAGTCCAGTAAGTGCAAGATCCAGATTTAAATCATCGGGGGAGGAAAAAAAAAAAAAAACAACAAACCACCACACACACACACGAATCCCACAGTTCTGTATACCATGAATTCACAAACTGCAGCAAATCAATAGTACACAAATTATTTAGAACTTGTGAGCCATTATTTTTTCTTAGACGAATTAGAGCACAACTATTTAAGAAAAAGTGCAACATAGGCAGTGGAATATTTGCATATTTCATGGCTGAAAATAGGGGCCTGATGTTGCCACTATCTCTATCTGGTGCAAGTCATTTCTCTTACTTACAGTGTTGATTTCCAAACAGACTGAATTTGGCATCTTACATCTGCCATTCTCAAAACCTTTGTCTTGCCTCTTTAATAGTGGAGTGGAAAATAATTACCTAAAGTAGGTTTTCTCTAAAATATTCCTTAGATTTTTTTTATCTTTTTTTTTTCTTCACAAGAATTATTATACAAGAAACAAACATTTGAAATTTACTTCTGTACACATGGTTTACAATGTTTTTGCTCAGAGAATAAATATAAACAGGGACATAATTTTTCATGATTTTCTGTACAAAGGCTAATTTTTCTCTTGCCTCTTTGAGTAAGTATTGGGAATTTATATCACACAATGAGAAATTAGAGATTGAAAATCCCCCTGTTAATATGTAGTTCATGGTCTTGCTAGCAAGTGTTAAATCTCGTAAGAGAAGCTCTTCAAGCAATTTCCACTAAAAATAATTCTCTTCTTGTTTCATTTACGTTAGTTCACATGCAAGGTTCATTTCCACAAGGTTATAGCCTTGAAAAGAGGGAATGAGAAAGTCTGGGAACAGCAAAGCTCATTCCTCTGTCTCCTTTTCACACCAAGTCTACAAGAATGATCTATATTCCCTAACAGTGCAGTTAATCGTTCACAAGGAACCTAATGCAATCAAGGATTTGTCTGAGAAAGGAGTGAAGGGGATGAAGCTTAACCTGAACACCTTAACTCTGTTCAAGACAATATTGCTTTTCAAGTGTACTTGAAAAGAACAGATATACTTGAAAAAGCAACTTCTAATAAAATTTTTGCTTATTCTCATCCCCCCAAAGCAAATTGTGCTTTTTACCATCATATTTCCTTGGTATTACTTCACAGTTTTTTCTATCCTTCTTCACAAACAATTTCTACTAGTGTTGACAGGAGTTAAGACTGTGCAGTTACATTTATGGAAGGAGAGTTTTGTTTTATTTACAACAAGCACAGAGCCCATAGATGCTGAAAACTATACTGTAATCTATCCCCAAAAAATACTGCAAGTAGAGTTTCAGCTCTAGACTCAGTTTTAATATTACCCACACATAAAAGTCATTCTCCCCTAGCAGTAAAATTTGATGAACCAGCTTACAGCAAACAATTATTACCTACATTTGATAGCTATTGGGTCTCTCTTAAAATAAATAGTTAATCTTGCTGGGCTAAGAAAAAAATCACAACCTTAAATAAATGGACTTGTAAAATTCTCAGAATATGTTACCCTGGAGATTCATTTTAATGCCTATACTTAAAGGCCATTTTTCAGAAAGGAAAATGATCTCTGAGATATGTGAATACAACATACTATTTATTCTGTACTTACAAATAAGTATCTCACATAAAAATATAAAAATACAAATTTTATATAAAATGTCATCTCAGTGCTTTATCTTTGAATCAGAATGTCAAGTCATGATCACAAAAACAGAGGCTACAGCAGAAGAAACATAAAAATAAAGAATTGCTCAAAAGCTGCATGAAAAAATGATAACATAATAAGCATATTACATAGAAATACATTACACATTGAGAATACACAAAGTACAACAGATTTCTTCACTGGAGTGAGCTACACATTGAATAAGTCCTATTTTCAGAGTTGAACGACAGAAAAACTCATTGCATTGATTTGACATGGTATTGAATGTCTCTTTCTGTAAATTCATTCTCACTCCAATGAAAAAAACACCTGCAGATAAGTGAAGGGAAAAGGAAATGGAAATAAAACTGTGTTATGGAAGACACGCACATTGCGTGTCTTTCTTCTATAACAAAAAGAAATAGCATCTCATGCAATAATAAAAACAAAACAAATATAGTTAAGATCAGGAAGGTATAAGAAGCATGGTTATACTCTCAGTCTGGCACAGTACATCCCCTTTCAATACACAGATAAATAAGGAAATAGATTAGACAGAATTGCTTAAAGCTGCCATAAAATAAGTCTACACCGACAGTTTTCTGCACCTGGATCAGGGCAGTCCCCAGTATCAATACATACTGGGGGATGAATGGCTTGGGAGCAGCCCTGCGTAGGAGAACATGGGGATATTGGTGGACAAAAAATGAGGTATGATGTGGCAAAGCGCACTCACAGCCCAGAAAACCAGCCATGTCATGGGTTGCATCAAAAGCAGCGTGACCAGCAGCTCAAAGGGGTTGATTCTGTCCCTCTACTCCGCTCTTGTGAGACCCCACCCAGAGTACTGCATCCAGCTCTGGGGTCCTCAGTACAAGCAAGATGTGGAGCTGCTGGAGCGAGTCCAGAGAAGGGCCACAAAGTTGGTCAGAGGGCTGGAGCACCTCTCCTATGAAGAAAGGCTGAGAGTGTTGGGCTTATTCAGCCTGGAGAAGGCTCTGGGGAGACCTTATTCTGGCATTTTAGAGAGTTTATGAGAAAGATGAAGGAGACTTTATACCAGGGCCTGTAGTGACAGGAGAAGGGGTAACAGTTTTAAACTAAAAGAGGATAGATTTAAATTATATATAAGGAAGAAATTCTTTACAATGAGGTGGTGAGACAAGGTAATAGGTTGTCCAGAGAAGCTGTGGATGCCCCCCTCCCTGGTAGTGTTCAAGGCCAGGTTGGATGGGGTTTTGGGCAACCTGGTCTAGTGGAGGGTGTCCCTGCTCACAGCAGGGAGGTTGATACCAAATGTTCTTTAAAGGTTTCTTCCAACCCAAACATTTCCATGATTCTACAGTATTTAACCTACAGTAGTGTCCTATCACACCTTACGCACCAATCATTTTTCTCCATATTAACACTGAAGTCTACCATATGAAAAATATCACTGCTGAAGAACCCAAGAGAAGCTCCAGCATCAAGCTTATTCATGTGCTGTGTAGGCACAACAGCAAAGGATCAGCAGTCTACTTGTGAGACGAAGTACATTTTATCACACTGTGGGTCAGGTCTCTATAATAACTCGGGTATTAGAGGTGATTCAGTTTAACAGGGGGAATGGTGACCAAGCAACGTTACAAACTGCCTGTCATTTGGTTTGGTTTTTGTTTAGAAACAACTTGTCCCTTGCAAAACAAGGGATTACATACAAAACGTGGATTACATGAACAAAAAGTTCTGCAAGAGTAAGTTACAGGTGAGGGTTGGTTTAGGAGGGCATCTCTCAACTGTTTGTTATAAAGACCTGGTTGAGACAGAAAATGGCAGGTGTGAATACTTTAGATTCATTCTTGCTGTGGTTTAGTCTAACAGGTTCAAAACTGTCTTACAAATTACTTACATACCTGTACACCAGTGAGAAGTAGTTTATTACCTGTCACCTCTGAGCTGTCATTTACCTCTTCCTACATAGCACCATGTCCTGGTTTGGGCTGAGATAATTTTCCTTCTAGTAGTTGGTATAGTGCTATGTTTTGTATCACTTTTATTATCATTATTATTATCATCATCATCGTCTTCCTTTGTCACCCTATTAAACCTTCATGGGTTGAGATTGACAGTTTTTTCCTTTCTCCATCCCTTTCTGGGGGGAGAGGGGAGAGCAAGCAGCTACACGTTGCTCAGCTGCCAGGTAAGGCAAAACCTCGACTCAAAGAGACTGGCTTTGCCATGTTATCAAGCATGCCAAAAATCAAGATCAAAAGCAAAATCACCTATGCAGTCAACATAGGTAAGGCAACGTACATTAAGTCATCATAGCTACACATGTGCAATAGTGTGCCTTTACTCTTCAGTCAGGGTCCGAACAAGCTAATAACTCGTTTTCATCCAACAAATTCTCAGAAAGGGAAAATTATTTTTCTTTCTGTATTTGGAGTAGAATTTACTAGATGACCTTTTTAGTCACTTCCAGTTCCAGATTTTATGTATTACTGAGGCAAAAAGAAAACTGAAGTGTGCCAGGCACCATGGGGTGTTTGCTTCCAAACAGAAGCAACAGAAGACAGAATCAAGCAAACATTTTATTGGAGAAAGTATACAAGGAACTGCTTACTAATGCACTGAAAATACTGAAACATTTGAACACAAAACTCACATCTAGGATATGGCCAGTTACCACACTGGGTGGGATAGTTTGTGATCTCAGAACAAAGACTAGGACAGAAAGTAAAGAAGGAGCTGCCCAAAAAAGGGAGTATGGCTTCCATTAATATAGATCTATTTCTAATATACCAAATATTAATCAGAATTGTGATGACTCCTGATAGGGTATTTCTAAACAAAATTTTCTGAAACAACAGGTGTTAATGCTGTATCTTATAACCTATATTACACAGTGACACAATGGAACCTTTTTAGATCTTCACTTTTTCTTTATCCTATCTGTAATACAGGTATTCTGTTTAATGTAACTCCTTCCTTGACACATGAAACTGCTTAGAACAAAAAGTATACGAACAAAATTCAGAAAATTAAAAAAATTCTGAATTTTTAACTCTGGTTAAAAAAGGTAAATAGATTAATATTAAGAAGCTATATACGATATTCTGCAAAGCTTGACTTGAAATCCATTAATTAATCGTTCCTTTGCTGTTTTAGAATGAGGCTTTATTGATTTAAAATATTTATCCACATTCACAGCCTTTTGCCAATCAGTCTGTGCAATCATGAGCTGTCCTTATGACACTGTATTGCATAATCTAAACTGCTCAGTCATGGTCTTAGAACAGGACTGTTAGTGAATCATTGCTATACCTTTACTACTTCTTAGTTTTACAGAAGGAAATCTATGATGGAAAAGTTAGCTATTAAATGTAACCCTGAGCTTTTACTGTCATTCAATTATTTTTTTTTTAATGGACATCAGTCAAAATACCATCACATCTGAAAACTACTTATGGGTAGTTTTATATTAGAATTCCTGTGCCATGTGGCATGCAACTCTCCACCTGGTTCTCCTTTTCCCACAGGGAATGAACCATGCTGGTACACAGATGTAGGGCAAGGATAACAACTGAAGTGTCATGAACTTGGAAAAGCCTAGAAAAGGTCATAACTTGAAAAAATACAGGCAAATGTATGAAAAAATACTTGAAAGAAAAACTATGCCCACTGGATGAAAGAAAAACAGTCACCAAACATCAGCTCCCCATGGACAGAGTCTTGCTGGCAGCTAGTGAAGGAGACACTGCCTCAGACATGAGTTACCATTAGATTTTTTAGCTTAGACAGCACTGTGTCCCAGTAAGGACATAGTTTGTCTGGGCTCTAGCTTCAGATTGGGATGTCTTTCCAGTCACAGTATGATCAGCCCATGACACAATGACTAAAGGACAAGCTTTCTCTTGGTACAAATGATACTGTTTTGGGTGCCTATGATACTGCCAGAGGGGAAAGGTGGTAGGTAAGAAGGCTGTCTGCCAGGTAAAGCTTGTTACAATGAGGTTTAAAGTGGTGTGTCTGACACATTTGGGGGCATAGCATGAGGCCACAGAAGGAACTATCAGACTGAGACCCATTTGGACCTGCATGGATGATTAAGTTATTAGGATCAAAGCATGCAAATGATGTCAGTCATGGAGACACAATTACTTAGAGTATAAGCAGCGATTTTACAGTAGTTTTATGCTTATGGAGCACTTAGAGCAATGGGTCTCCGTTTTGTAGATTTTCTGGATTTATCAAAAGAATAAAAATGATTGCAGGTACAATCTTCTTACTGATCAGTTACGAATTGCACACATACTAATTTTGTAACACAATTTCCAATGTTTATTATATTCCATTCAAGAAAAAAAATCTTCTTAAAAAGTGGCTTCTATTATCACAGACAACAGAAACAACTAAAATTGTAGCAAATCAATACTAGAGATTTCTAAAGACTTAAGATGTCCTCAAATCAATTTCAGGAAGAGTGAGGCCTGGATGTATGACTAAAATTACACTTTTTAGACTGATTTATTTCCTAGTGGTAAATTAAGCTGAAATATGCAGGATGATGAAAAATCCTTTTCTCATTCAACAGCTTCTCCTACCTCCAAGCACAATATACAAGTAAAATCAAATTACCAGAGTGGCTCAATCTTTTTTCCTTTCTTTGCAAGAAGCCTTGGACAGTAGTTTTAGAAAATCATTGTTTAGTCCTAAGAGAATTTTTAATAAGAGTTATAGAGTTTGCCAGTTTATTTCTTCTCTTGCTTAAATTGAAGATGGAGCTGTTTACTCTGTCAAACACTAATGGTATTTGAGTTCTGTTATCTATTTCCCTCATCAGAATCAATAACAGAGGAGATAAAGAATCAATTTTCTTATTACATCATTTTTTGAACTACATTCAGAAAAGACCAAGTGTCTTTTTCACAAAAAAAAAAATATGAACAGAAGAAACATCCAATCAAAGCAGTCTAACATTTGTTTAGTAGGCTGAGAGTTTGGAGATCTTAGCAGAGTAACTGGTAGTTACGATCAGACTTTTTTTCTACCATATGTTACACGAAAGAGGCGTGGCTATTTCGCCTTTGGATACAGGTCTTGCTAAACATATTTGCAAGTTTTGGATGAAAATCATCGTGCTGATGTTGGCTGCACATTTCAAAACAAAAAATCCTTAATCACTGAAGGTTTATCTGTTGTAGCACACCTGGAAGTGTAGCTTAGTTGTAAGTGCACAAAGCACACAGGACAATCAGTGCGGCCCACAGAACACAAATGAGGGACAGAATGGTATGGTATGCATCCACCTAATATGTCTACATAATGATGTTCTGCTGGCTATAGTGTTCTTTCTTGATAGTATTTCTGGGCTGAAGTATTTTTCAAATGTATTGTGAAAGGGCTGCTGATGGTGTATTTTCAAAGCTAGATCCTGCCTTTATGAGAAGAAACCTGACTAGTCACACTTTGGTTTTCTTTCCTGTAGGCTGACATTATTTCTGTTGGAGTTTTATTAGCTACTACTACTACTATTCCAATGGATGATTATAAACACTGCTCTACGAAAAATCATTATAAAACATGGTTGAAGTGACAGAAGACAAGAGAAATGGATCTCTATAAATATATTGCCCAATATGTGAATCCAAAATCTATCATCAAAAAGACTTAGAATTAACAATTTCAATCTGTGACTGAAAAATAGAGTTATTAAACTGTCAGTTATTCAAATGGTGCAATTCTTAATATTTGGCAAGTTCCAAAAATTGTTTCAGGTATTTCTGGTAATTCTATAGAAGTGCCCCAGCACAGAGAAAAAGCGCCACAAATTTTTCTTCTCAGACCTTTTTGTCTCTTTCCTCTTTAACTTTGACCATCAGTGATTCTGATTTCCATCTCAGCTCTTCAAAGATTCCTGCCTGTTCATCTAAGCTTATTGCTATTTATCTCACTGTCTAACAATTAAAGACAGTGAAGACAGAAATACCTGAAGACAGAAATACCTCCTCTTCTCCTTCTAGATTGACAATGAACAGATTTTCTAACATAGGAAGTTAAGCAATAATGTCTAGACAAAATAATATTAATTTCTATCAATATATCTGCACTATTAACCTCTTATTCTGTTTTTTGCATCTTCAGAAGCCTACTGAACCTGTAACATTTCACACTTCAGCACAATTAGAATTCTATAGACTGCCGACTTACTAATAAAAACTTGACCTTGTTGTTGCCCCTTCAAATACTTTTACCTTCTTTATTCCAGGAATCAGAACTACTCCTGTTGTAGTGAACTGGAACTAGTTTTCAGTATTTCCATCACCTAAGTCACCATGGTGGACCCTATCCCAGCACCAATAGTTCACTTTTCAATCCTAGTTTCTCTAACACGTTTTCCAAATGACATATTACACTCATTTTTATCTTTTACACCATATTTATATTTTCTCCACTGTTTAAGTTATCAGTAAAGTGTTTTTAAATGTTACATAATTCTACACTATTTCCATGTCCTAGCCTATAATTCTTTACAAAAGGCATACACACAGCTATATAAAAAAAAAAAAGTAATACTAACAGAATTGTATAATTTAATATATTTTTATATATCAGCAATTGCCATTTAGAACTCACCTGAATGTTTCCTCTTGCTTTACTTGCCTGGCTTGATATACTTCCTCTGGCTTCATTAAGTAGCTTGTGGATTCCAGCAAAATGACCCTGGAGTATGGCAAGTACAGATAATCACCACATTTTTAACTTGCAGAATGAATAAAAAACTCAGTTTATTCTAATCTTCAGATGAAGGCCTGTTAAAGCAGCTTATTATTTTCAACTAGGAATTACTTTAAAAGAACCTTAAAAAATATTTAAATGGATCTTTTTAGAACTTATTAATAATGTATTAATTCTTCTTTATTGAATAACTTAAAACATTTTGAACAATTTAAGCCATATAATTTTTAAAGCTCATGTAAGGATGCAGAATCCTGAGACACTTATTCAAGGCTTATTGGGAAACATCATAAACTACTACATTATCAGTACCATAGGTTTATTTGTAAGCAAACAGATGGTCTACAGCCATGTCATGACATGCAGACCAATTTTTCATTTTCTTTTCAAAAATTAAAAAAAAAAGAAAAAGAAAAAATTTAAACCAGAAAAAAGTTCATTTCAATATTAAGAAAAACTGTATATACACTTTAATTGGAAATAATTTTATGAAATATAATTATTAAATCATTTAATCTAGGACCGATCATCGTATAAATTGAGTCACTTACATTTTAATATAAAAGCTCAGGAAATTTTATTTTGCTTTTGTAACTAATGAACCTATTAAGATAGGGCCAATTGTGATTTCCCTGACAAACCACAAGCAACTCCTTCAGTTTAGTTCTTCCTAGAAGATTCTGAACTTCTTTCCTTTTATGTACATTAAGTTGTGCATGCATTATTTCTGTTCTAGTTGGATAATCCATTGACCTACTGCTATTCATTAGTCAATAATTAGCTTTAGATATTCAGTTGTAAAATATACACATGTTTAGATGTAGTTGTAAAACGTGTTACATGGCACCAGCACACATTTTAAACTAGACTTCTGCATTTTCTCTGCACTCACAGATAGAAAAAAAAGAAGACTACACAGTACATAGTGAACACATAGAAGTCAATGTCAACTAGCTTAGCACTGACTGTGGATCTGAATTCAAACTTTTCAAGAGTTATCATCATCTACATAAGCACTAGTTGATTATCTGCCCAAGCGTTTAATCTGCTATTAAAAAAAACAAACCAAAACCCACAACAAAAAACACACCATTACTTAATACAGTATCTTATATTACAGAAATACTTTTCTATTCTTGGGATATAAATAGTTGCAGTACTTCACAAAGAAATGTAACAGATAATTTTAAAAGTATTCAACCAATTTTTCTTAATGAAGTATAGGCGTTCAGTAATCTTTAAAATATATATTTACACATAAGTATTAAAAGCTAGGAAGTGTAAAAAACAGAAAGCATTATTTAGTTGATAGAATGGGTAACATCTAACAAACAGCCAAATGCTAGACAACAACTAGTTTGGGGTGCAGAATTTACAGCTTTTGGAACTATCTGACATTTGCTATGTATTTGACATAGGGTCAAAGTGGCACTGATATTTTTCATTTGTCCTTCTCTTAAATTGCACTATGTTATACACCTAGTTTTAAGATTTTCAGCCCAGTTTTCTGTAAAAGCGCTAGTTCCTGAGTATCACAAGTGTATTTCCTAGTGTTCTTTGTAACTAAGCAATGAACCCCCTGATGGAACACTAGATGGTATGATTCTGTGGTTCAAAATGCTGGAAACATGAAACGACGAATCTTTTCTTTTAGACACTGGTTCAAATGTTGCCCAAATTGAAAATTACTTCAAGTAGTTGTCCAGTAGCTTCTGAGTGATATATATAAAATTAAATTACTTCATTGCCTTTAATCTATTATTTCCAAGAGATTATCCACATACAGGCAAGGCAGTCTTACTGACAAACTCAGAAACTTTAAAAAAAGACAGAACCTAAATAAACTCATACGACTCCCACGTAGGAAGCTTATGTCAGAGCACACTGATGGAGCAGTGAAAACAATCCTGTTACAGGTTTCTATACCAAACCTATTCTGTGGATGAATGAAAAATTTAATTTGCAGCCTATGCGACATGTATATTAAACAGATCAGTAAAACAAGCTAAAAATGTTACGGAAAATAGTTCTTGTAAATAAATGAATTACATGAACCATTATTTAGTTCTATAGGCTAAAGCGAAAATGTAGAGTCAGATCACATAAACAGACTTTAAAGGGGCCCAGTACTCTCTCTCTTTTGTATTAAGGAAAGCAACATTTATAACTTTGCAGTTTTTACATCTGTGATGAATACAAATGAAAAATTAGATTAACTGATAGTGATGCAAGCCCTGAGGCAAAAGCATGGATTTTTTTTCTTTTGCATGCTTAATAATTTAAACAGCAGGCTAAAACAGATTGGGGAAAAAATAACTAACTATTAATTAGCATGGTTTATTTCTCTTTGGAATACTGCTGGACCTCAGCCAAACACAAAAATACAAACAAGGTTCATGAACTCCCATTTGATTAAAACTCTAGCTTTATTGCTTACACTGAGATGAATTCCAATTAAGGCTTATTTATATTCTTTATTCATTATGGTAGGTTCCACTTCATAGTGCTTTTAACAATTTTGGTAATGTAAATCCCTATGATTTAACCTCAAGGTTTTACATTTTTAAGGAGAAGAAGAAAATCATGGAAAGGAGTTGATAAAACAGTTTGGTCATTATAGATTTCTCTTTACAGCATTGTCTACCTGAATGTGCCATCATTTCTGAAGGGATTAGTAACATTTAGGGTAACGCTCTTCAGCTCATAACATGGCGATCTGCATTTTAATATACCCTAAAAAAGGACAAAAATTTATAACAATATGAAAAAGTTGCAAAACTACTTTCATGTATAATATATAAACAAACAGGGAAATATTACAAACAGGACTAGAACCATGTATTTGACCATTGGCAACTACAAAATTAACAGGATTTAAATGCTGGGCTTTGCTCCCAGCGAAGAACGGTTAAAGCCTTTTTGTTTTTAAACATGCATTAAACTTCATCCTATTTGAAATGCTCTTCAGAATGATAGCACAGGGCCAGAAACCAAGCTAACTTTTTGCCTTCTTATCTTTCTATATCCTCTACTTTCTTCTCTTGCCCCAACCTTCCTTTCTAACATCAGTGTCTATTGCTATGGTACAGAGAGAGTCATGGGGGGAAAAAAAAAAAAAAAAAAAAAGAGAATCACATAAACAACATCCAACTTCAGAAGAGGATCTATCCAGATCTGCTCAGTCAATGTTTGATAACAAATGCTGGAACACATGCCTATCTCTGCTCTGACTGTTTATGGGATATATCTTAAATATAAAGGCTGTCGAAAGTTAAAAAGCACAAATAAACCCAACATCTAACAAAAGTTTGCTTTTGGTCTACATGTGACAACTGAAATCACTAGGCTGCAGGGGTATATACACAGCTCTGCAGTGGAACTTCCAAAAGCATTTGCATGCTGAAAGGGCTCCAGCTTTATTTTCAGAGCAATCAGTACAAAATTTTTAAATTTCTTCAAGATCTAAGTGTGATTTATATTCTTAGGTGTCTTAGATATTCCTCTAGGCTGCATGTACATAGGCTAATACTGAAAACTTAAAATTCATAGGTCAAAGACTGTAACTCACATTTTTATTCTTACCTCAATTCACTTTTGTTTGAGACAACATACAGATGAACACTATTTTTGTGACAATATTCATCACACACACAAACTTACAGCAGGCTCAATATGCTCGACTTCAGATTTCAGAGAGAACGTCAGTGTGGCACCATCTATTCCACCCACACGCTTTGAGATCAATAGCAACACTGCTTCAGCAGGGCGCAGAAAACGACTAGTGAATTGCACATTTATACTTGTTTGTCTCCTAGGCAAAATAATAATAAGAATAGTTTAAATAGGCACAAAATTATGACTAAGAAATTACTCAGAAATGTCATTTCAGGAGCGTATTTAAGAGCCTTTGTAAAGGAAGGGGGCTAGAAAAGAAAGTAATTTGTTTCTTCTGAAGTGTTGTTGTAGTTCAATCTTCTACCTAAGGGTACCTTAAAACATTCTAATAAAAGAACTTTATAGATAGAAAAGGAACAATAATGAGTCCTTATTTCTTTTTATGACCTTGGCATGTAGCTTAATTTTTCTTCCCACACACACATTGGCAGAGGAAATTCTCTTACCTTATAGTATTACCCTAACTTAACAAGTTATTTACTTTATGCTCCTCTATTTGAATAGGTTTTTGTGAATTAAAGTCAGACATCCTGTTATGCATGTTGTGAGGCAGATCTAGATGTTCTTAATCAAATCCTTACTGAAGATTGAGAAAGGAATGAGTAAAAAACCCTTCAGAATAATTAGTAAAGCTGAGTAATTAAGAGGGGGAAAAAAACCCACGTTCTCTCATGCAAGCAAAAGGCTCAAGTCTCTCATGGAAAACTGAAGAAGGGGAGATCACATGGAATGAAAGCTTAGAGTAGGTAAGAGTTAAGTTTAGACTTGATTTGCTTTAGTTCTGCAACTAAGCAAGATTAGTAAGAAAAGTTTAGTGGCTGAAGCTCACACTTTGATGCTCTCAAAATCACTGATTTTGAGATTAAGGTCTTAAGATGGCATAGTTAGTAGCCAGCAGGAGCAGGGAGGTGATCGTCCCCCTGTACTCAGCCCTGGTGAAGCCGTACCTCGAGTACTGTGACCAGTTTTGGGCCCCTCACAACAAGAAAGACATCGAAGCCCTGGAGCGTGTCCAGAGAAGGGCAACGAAACTGGTGAAGGGGCTGGAGCACAGGTCTTATGAGGAGCGGCTGAGGGAACTGGGACTGTTTAGTCTGGAGAAGAGGAGGCTCAGGGGAGACCTTATTGCTCTCTACAACTACCTCAAAGAAAGCTGTGGCGAGCTGGGGGTCAGCCTCTTCCCGCAGATAACTAGTGACAGGACTAGGGGGAACGGCTGCAAGTTGCGGCAGGGGAGGTTCAGGTTGGAGATGAGGAGAAATTTCTTCTTGGAAAGGGTGGTTGGGCATTGGAACAGGTTGCCCAGGGAGGTGGTGGAGTCACCGTCCCTGCGAGTGTTTAAGGAAAAGTTAGACGTGGTACTGAAGGACATGGTTTAGTGGTTAATAGGTGGTGGGGGGACGGTTGCACTGGATGATCCTTGAGGTCTCTTCCAACCTTAATGATTCTATGATTGTTATAAAAGCAAGAGAACTGCAGAATCTAAATGTATTCTGCCTTTCTACACATATGCCAGAGCAGAGTGAGATTTTTATAAACAGAAAATTACCTATATTTTTGGAGTTGCAAGTAGAATAACTCAAAATACATAACAAAGTCAGCTGACTGGTTTGTACTTTCATTGTACTGCCATTGTGTGTAGTTAATGGAATTTTAAAATTTAACCTCCAACAAACTGTATGAAAGATGGCAGAAAGAAAATAACCTATAGTAAAATCTTGACATTTCTTCATTTACTCAAGCTGATATTAAATAATACTTCAAAGGTATTCTTAAAATATAGGAAAAGGTTATATTTATAAAATGCAGATTTGTTAATTGTTTTTCTGGAAGAGATAGCAAATACTAAAGTCAAAAGAAAGCTTCTCCCCAACCCAAATCAGCCTTCCCAGTTCAACAATTAATAGGAACTGTGCAGCCTGAAGGAAAAGTATTGAAATAGAGGGCAGAGGGAATTTATGTGTGATTTATAGGTCTTCTGCCAACTGGGAATTCTAAAACAGAGGCAAGCAACTAACAATGGTATGTGAAATGTGTCTCATGTATTGTATGTATGTATACTTACACAAGTGGTGAAGTCAAGGACTTGTAATAGCAATCAGCATACTATGTCTTCAATGGAATCATTTACATTTGGTCCACCACTTCCATAATAACAGCTATTTTTTCAAGTGAACTCAATGCACACATCTCTTCATGTAAGATGAGAAATCACAATGATAACAGAACTCTATAAACTTATTTTGGTGGGAGCAGTGTCAGGATTTGTCCCTCGATGACAGCTGCTGTAGGAAACTTTCTAGGTGAGGTCCTTTACCTCATTCTTATAATGGACCAGGGGAAAAAAAAATTATATGCATATATATATAATATATAAATATAGCATTCTTACTTAAAACTACCTTGGGACCTGAGAACTGGATGGTGATAAATAAAACACCAATATCTTCTCAAAAATTGGGGGAAGATCAGGAGAACCTTTAAGGCTCAAATCTATACCATGCAATGTAGTAGAAACAATTATAAAAAAATTGAATTTGACAATATATATTTGATTTTTTTCTTCTTCTTCACAGGTTATTTCCATACAAACGTTGACCTTTGTTTTCCATTTTACAATCTTTGATCCATTTTATCTGCAAAGGCATATCTTAACCAGACTTACAGTCTAAACTCTTAACTAACAGCCAGAGTCACTGCTACATCCCTCTTGTGTTTGATAGTTAAACAGGGATTAGTGAAATTCCTGTATCTAGTCATAAAGCTACCTAGCACAGTAAGAGCAAAATATACTTAGTGAACAAAAAGAAAAAGATGGCAATATATCATGAGTATTTATGCTACCAAAAACGTTACAACCTAATGTTTTTCCAAAATTAAATCCCTCCAAGATCCTTAGATGACTTTCAGAAATGTAAGATAGTGAATGTCTTGGTTTCAGCTGAGAGAGAGTTAATTTTCTTCATAGCAGCCAGCATGGGGCTGTGTTTTGGGCTTGCGCTGGAAGCAGCGCTGATAGTGGAGAGATGTTTTTGCTGATGCTGAGCGATGCTCACACAGAGCCAAGGCCTTTTCTGCCTCTTGCACCGCCCCGCTGGCAGGATGGCTGGGGGTGTGCGGGGAGTTGGGAGGGGACAGACAGGGCAGCTGACCCAAACTGACCAAAGGGACATTCCATACCATATGGCGTCATGCTCAGTTTATAAGGGGCTGGGGGAAGAGGAAGGGGGGGGGCAGCGGCATTCGGAGTGATGGCGTTTGTCTTCCCAAGTAACCATTAGGCGTGATGGAGCCCTGCTGTCCTGGGGATGGCTGAACCCCTGTCTGCCATGGGGAGCGGTGAATTAATTCCTTGTTTTGCTTTGCTTGTGCACGCGGCTTTTGCTTCACTTATTAAACTCTTGTATCTGAACTCACGAGTTTTCTCACTTTCACCCTTCTGATTCTCTCCCCCTTTTTCCGATGAGGGGGACGGAGCGAGCATTTATGTGGTGCCCAGCCAACGGCCGGAGTAAAACCACGACAGTGAAATAATTACGTTGCAGCTGCAGGAGTTTCCCTCTTGGTGGGGAGGGACAATGAGGGCCAAAAGCAGCAGTCTAACATTACTATCAAATCTGTACCTCAAACTCTCAGTCATGTTTCATTTGTGAATAAGAAACGAAAACTGAAATCTTAGAAGACAGACAGTTTAGCGGCTCATCCTGTTGCAATGCACTGCTGTGAAAAATGTGAATCAAGTTCAAAGGAGATATTTCAACTTTAGTTAGGCAAAAAAAAAATTAAAATTTAAGAACAGTAGATCCAAACTGAAAGTTAAAGCTTTCAATACATTGGGACAAAAATATTTATTGGACACAGATGACTCCTCTAATGATCTGAAGATATATATTCTGCTCTCAAAGCTCTATTGAACTAAAGTGCAAGTGTCCTACTGATAAATTACTCTGGATTTATTCTAGGTTAAGAAGGAAAACCTGATCTTTATACTCACTAATTTTTCCCTGTTTGTAGTTGAACACATTTCTAGTGTTCTACCACTGTTAAATTAGTAGATTTACATTTCCATAGTGTTAGACTTATTCATAAAACTAAAAAAACATTACTTACTTAGGGGCAATGGTGATAGTGTTTCCTTTAGGTAATGAGAAATCATCAGCATCTCTTCCTACAAGAGTAGCATTGTACACCAAAGTTTTAATGCTTGGGTTTTTCAGACACACCTATAACAACAACAACAGAATCAGCCTATTTTCATCACATTTTTAGAGCATAAAAGGTATGCTCTGCAACTAAGTTCCAAAATACAAACTAAGGATATCACAAAATAAGAAAGCACTTCAAATAACTAGGCAGAAAAATTTTCTTTATAAAGAGACTTTAGTTCATCAACTTCCCACAGACTGTCCAACCTCATTTTTTTCTGAGTACTCTTTTTGCAGTGTACACTGCACTCCTATGCTTCTTAATCTCTTATTGCTTTCTATCTTTGATCTCAGATTTGTCAGATTGGTAGATTTTTTTCTGTGCTCACAAGCATAGGGAAAAAACAGTAGCAGAAGTCAGGATGCCAACCCTGAAGAGAAAAAAAAAATACATTTTTCCATCTTCAATATTTAGTAGCCAAATGACATGAAACCCATTCATTCTTTGTTGTAGTGTATACATAATATAAATACATACATACATACAGTGTTTTAACCTTGTACTGCTACAAATCTAAATTCAATGGTATCAATACCTGTTTAACAACAGTTGCATGGAGAGCACCTGTAAATTCTATAGTCTTCTTGGGTAAGTAGTGAGGGAGACTTTCATATAGGTAGACACACAGAATAAGCATCATGATTGGGTTTGGATCACAGATGTCCGTGGCCTAATATTGAAAATAAAAAAAGAAACAATAACCAGATATTTAGTTAAAATTTTGCCTGTATAGTTTAGCGATATGAAGATGAAGAACAAAAAAAGTTTAAGGTAATTCTTATATAAATATTTTCAACCTAAATTTAAACAACTAGATTAGGCCCACAGCTAAGATGAATATGATTCTTGTCAGTGCACAAAAACCCTAATTCTTGAAGACCACTGACATACTCTGGTAATAAACCTAGGCTAAAAATTAAACCCACCGTTCTTCCTCATAGTTCAGGAAAAACAGATGCTCATTTCATGATAGATTAATAATAGAAAAATCAAGTAAAATTCACTGACTGAAGCAGAGCTTTACAAAGAAGGTCTTGTAGCAACTCAAAAATCAGCAAGCTTGCAACGCACTCGATACAAACCATAGACTGGCTGTAGAAGAGTGTACAGTGATACTGTGAGATCTCTCCAGAGAGTTTACAACTCTAATTGAAATTACAGAATCACAGAATTGTAGAGGTTGGAAGGGACCTCGAAAGATCATCTAGTCCAACCCCCCATGCCAAGGCAGGGTCACCTAGAGCACATCACTCAGGAACATGTGCAGTCGGGTTTTGAATGTCTCCAGAGAAGGAGACTCCACAACCTCTCTGGGCAGCCTGTTCCAGTGCTCTGTCACCCCCACAATGAAAAAGCTTTTCCTCATGTTAACATGGAACCTCCTATGCTCTAATTTGCACCCGTTGCCCCTTGTCCTATCGCTTAATGACACGGAGAAGAGCCTGGCTCCACCTTCCTGACACTCACCCTTAACATATTTATAAACATTGATGAGGTCACCCCTCAGCCTCCTCTTCTCCAAGCTAAAGAGACCCAGCTCCCTCAGCCTTTCCTCATAAGGGAGATGTTCCACTCCCTTGATCACCTTAGTGGCTCTGTGCTGGACTCTCTCTAGCAGTTCCCTGTCCTTCTTGAGCTGAGGGGCCCAGAACTGGAC
>VWZZ01004270.1:0-74439 GCA_013399095.1 Psophia crepitans | reverse complement strand
AGGCCTCCAACTAGATTCGGCCCCATTGACCACAACCCTCTGACTTCTACCTTCCAACCAGTGCATTGGTTGGAACCAATGGTTGGAACCAGAAATTGGCCAGTTGGCTCCAGCTGTGGTAGTATGGAGAGAGAATATGATGCTCCAACAGGAGCCCTGGCTCTTTTCTGGGTAAGTTAAGAAAGCAATAAAAATGGTAATGCAACACTTTTGAGGAGGTCAAATTAACAAAAAAAATTAGAAATAAATAAATACAGTTCATCTATAAAATGTGACATTAATTAAATATATTTAATAAGGAGCCCAGGTTTTTTGCAAAACTGCTTTTGTGAAATATTTTTTAAACTTTGTTCTTTTTATAAAAAAAATTATCACTCTAGATAACACATTTTGTTCATGGGTCAATTTTATTCCCACTGTACCTTTTTAGGACCAAAGCCTCTTAATAGTGAACTATGAGGGTAAAGTTGTATCAATTTAATTTTCTTTTAATATTTTTTCAGTAAAGTCTCATTTTAATACTTATTGCCAATTCCTGAGAATAACAAATATTCCTATACATTAATGTTCCTTCTATAAACTACATTATATCAGTTTTTCACAGGACCACACTTTCTGCCCCCAGATTATTTTATTTTTATAATCAACTACATTCTTGTCCTCAACATGATTATAAGATGTTTATTGCCTAAATGGAGCATTAAAGGGGAAAAAAGCTCTTTAAATCCTTTTTTTAATTGATTCTTATGAGGCAATTTTCATAATGAAATATCTATTCCAGAACCTCAATATCCTCCAGCAGATTAATCAAGAGAATGGATACTATTACTAAAGCAGCAGGATAAAGGAAACATAGCAGCTATTTAGTTAGTCACCTCCTCTCTGATGCGAGTCTATGTAGAAATACTATTTACGTTAATGTTTCACCTTTGTATATGTCTGCTTCTCGGTGAGCCAATGTTATATTTTATTGAATAGGGAAAATGCTATACATTTAGATTATAACAAGAAAATTTAGCAATTTTTTAATCTAATCAAATTCTTGTACGATTATATTTTCCTCTTCAGTATTAAGAAGATAAATTGAAGAATAAAAATCCAGATTATTGAAATATCTGAAAAAAATATTAATTAAGAGTGTTCCCATATGTCCTAAAACATGCTCAACTATATATATGGGATTTAAAGTCATGGTTTTTCTCTCTTCCATTCATATTTGTCCAAGGCTATAAAAAATTATTTTTTATAATTACTTGAATTCATTTTTTTGGCCATTTCTGAGAACAGAAAACTCTAGCAATAAAAAAAATAAGTGGGAGATAATTAGGATAAAATAGTCAACTCGGTAAACAACTCCATCAGAAGAACCAGTCCCATATGGATTCCCACTAAGAACCTTGAAATGAAAGTTAAAATTTCATTCTCATTATCAGAAACATTTAGATAATTAGTTATTGTTTTCCAAATGTTAAAGAAGAGTGTTTGGGAAAAAAACATCACATTTATTAGCCACATGGGCTGAAAAAAGGAGAAAACTTTTTTGCCTCTTCTGGACTGTCTTTAGTGCAGTAAGAGCGATGTATAGACATATCTACTATCAATACATATCTAGTATCGATTATCTGAATTAATTTTTATTTCCAAGTTACTTAAAGTTTTCCAGCACTTCTACAAACCAGTCAATTCAACTTTATAGAATTGTCGAATGGCTAGGTTTGGAAGGGACCATAAGGATCATCTAGTTCAAACCCCCCTGCCATGGGCAGGGACACCCTCCACCAGACCAGATTGCCCAAAGCCCCATCCAACCCGGCCTTGAACACTGCCAGGGATGGGGCACATCCACAGCTTCTCTGGGCAACCTGTTCCAGTGCCTCACCACCCTCACAGTAAAGATTTTCTTTCTAATGTCCAATCTAAATCTCCCCTCTTTTTGTTTAAACCCATCCTAATTACTGAAAGCTCAAAATGCAATACAAGACTCTGTAAAAAAGTAAATGTGTGTTCCAAACAGAATACAACAGCAAGTCTATCTTCAAATTTTGCAGAAAAGCCCTGGTTCCTTTTGTTAATTCCTCCTGCAGGCATGGCAAAAGCAGTTGCATGAACATCCCTTGTCAGAATCCAAAAGCAGTTGTAATGACATTGAACAACAATCCACAAGATCTAAACACTTATGGATGTCCTTGGAGTATCAGAAACTGGGTATACCACTATTCGGTCCTCGGTCAACAGAAAAGTTGCTTGAATAAAGAGTGTAAGAAATTGAGCAAATATAAAGTAACCTAAGAAAGCACTCTCTTTTTGAAGTTATGTTTTGTATAACCAAGAGAGAAGCTGGAAAAAAAGGCAGAGCTATAAGATAATTTTCTTAATGAACATAGAATCATAGAATCATTAAGGTTGGAAGAGATCTCAAGGATCATCCAGTCCAACCATCCCCCCACCACCTATTACCCACTAAACCATGTCCTTAAGTACCACGTCTAACTTTTCCTTAAACACCCACAGGGAGGGTGACTCCACCACCTCCCGGGGCAACCCGTTCCAATGCCTGACCACCCTTTCCAAGAAGAAATTTCTCCTAATCTCCAAACTGAACCCCCCCTGACGCAACTTGCAGCCGTTCCCCCTAGTCCTGTCACTAGTAATCTGCGAGAAGAGGCCAACCCCCAGCTCACCACAGCTTCCTTTCAGGTAGTTATAGAGGGCAATAAGGTCTCCCCTGAGCCTCCTCTTCTCCAGACTAAACATGCTCTAAATAAATGCAATAACACCAAACATTTGAAGTAATCCTCACTTCCACTAGTCTATGGTAGTTTAGCCCTACACAAGGTACAATTATATTTTTCCAAAGATTCGAGAAAAGAACACCAAGTATTAAATAAAAAGAGCTTACTATTTTTCTTCATTTCCTAAAAAGTCATCAAAACTGCCCATTTTTTACTACCAAGAATGAACCTACATTTGACATAGAAGAGAACGCGGAAAGTAAGATGCTCTTTTGTTGTTATAGATGGGTAAAAACAATTCTGAATTTCAAACCAAAAAAATCTAGAATAAATTGCATTATAAATTCAGAAATGCACAGAGTCAAACCAACACAGCATTTCCAATGAAGGAATAATCTTTCCTTCCCATCCAGTCCACAAGCTTGTGAGAAGCTTCCTGCCATGTTTTACTGAAACAAGAAATTAAAGAATTCTCAGAGATGAACCTAGCAGTATTTTCTTTGGCTCCTTCAGTCCATGAGGCACTATGCTATTATACAATGCTCTGTGTCTTTTATGTAACAATCCTCAATTCAGTAAGAGAAAACAATTCCAGAAAAGCCAGTGAAACTATAATTGTTCCAAACTTGAAAAGGAAACTAAAGGCAGAGGTAGTTGCAAGGGGTAGCTGCCTGCTCTCTCCAGGCCAGGGAACCGGGAGCCAAAGGCAATACAACACAGCTGCAGAGCAGAGGCCAGCCAGGGCCCATCCCACTCCCAACCAGGAGCAGGGCAGCTGGGGGCACCAGGGCAGCCCCAGACAATGGCCATCAGGCACTTCCCTGGGGATCAGGACAGGCCAAGGTAGGGATGAGGGCCTGTGAGCGGGCCTGGCTTGGTAGGTCCCATGGCCAGGCAGGGCAGGACTGTGGGAAGCTGGAGACCAGCCCTGCTGTGGTGTCACTGGGGCAGGGCCTGATGGTCCTGGGGGCTTACATGCGGTCCTGGTCTGTGGGCAGAGTGGGTGAGCCCTGACAGGCTGGACAGGGACAGCCAGGGTGGGTGGTACCCCAGGACCTTGACAATAGTTAAGTCTGAAGAGCATTCTAACCTATATCATTTGATGACTCTGACAAACATTTCAGAAAAACATATTTTTAACAAGGTTCCATCTCCCTGGTTGCAAGGAAACCTGAAGGAGCTGTATGCCTGAACAGACTCCTAATGTCTGCTTTAGGAAGAGAAATCTCTCCTTCTCCATACCCTAAATCATTATATGGCAGGGTGGGGGGAAGAAAGAGAGAATCTGAGTACTGGAAAAGACAGCAAGGCTTGGCTCATGGACTAAAAGCAGAAAAGGGATGTAGTCCTTTCCCAAAGGATCAACTATTTAAAGAAAGATGACTTAGTTACTGAAAGCTTCACAGACTTATTACGGACTACAGTTCATCCCTGATTAACATAAAGGCCTGTAGTCCTGCAAATCACATGCCTATAGTCCTGCATGAATGTGATTTTGTTTCATTTGGTACAACAGAAAGGAAAAAACCTGTCAATACATATTAGAACAGACAAGCCTTAACACATTTTTACCTATATACATATAAAATTCATCTTGCATTACATTTCACTAGGTAACCTTCAAGTTTTCTTAATTTCCCTTCTGTTTCATTAACTTAGAGACAGGTAGGAAATTCCATTGAGAAGACAGAAAGGAAGCTCCCCAAGTGGCAAATTCATTGATTCCATGGACCACAAAGGCAGTTACTGATCACTTCCTCCTTCCTTTCTGGCCCTGTGCTCACCCAAGCACCCTACTCTCAGCAGTCCTAGTTCTACCACAGCTCCTTCCCTAACCTTCCGAGAGAGACAGTACGTCATTGGGCACTATCCTGAAGTTTCTGTCACTCTCCATAGTTTCCTAGATAATACTTATCCTTGCAATTCTTAAGATTCATTTCATACACTCTTCACGCACTGATGTAATCATATACCTCGTCTTGTATTTCTATTTATTTCCATCACCCCTCTTCTTAAAGTTAGAATTTTAGGATGTACTTACTATGCAAAGTAAAAAGGTTTCTTCCCTGCCAAAACCTTTAAACCTGCAGTCTGAAAAATACTCTGATGTTTTCCATTCACTTTTATCAGTAATGGCGATTGCATGTTAACAAGTATTTGTAGAGAAGTTAATACTATTCCAATACACCTATGGTTTTACATCTGTACTGTTCATTTTTCCCGCATGTTCATTTAAGACAGTAAAGATGCCAGAGTAGATAATCTGTTGAAGCCTAACTTTCATTTGCCACCTATTTCTACTCATTTCCACTTACATCAGAACTTACTCCCTCAGAAAACCTATTACTCTAGGAACTAATTTAAAAAAAAAATAAAAATCAGTGTGCTTCATAAGACCATAACATACATTATTTATCTTTTAAAAAAAAGCGTTAGCTAACAGTATGAATTAATGAAGTTTAACAGATTTATGCTTTAAATTGTATCCATACAAAGCTTCTCAAAACATGAAAAAGTTTCTCACAGTTCTTGAAGGGTGCTTGCTTGCTAGCATTTTATTTATCCTCTAATGTTGCCTAGTGAAAGCAAATGCTGAAGCTGAAAAACTGGATAAATTATTACACTTCACATTCTCAATATTCCAAATTAGGACTATATTAAAACTGCACAAGTTATTCAAGCATGAGTAGATTGGTTCTACTGCAAAACCAAAGTTAGCTAACTGTTATAAGACCATCAGGTCTGTGCTGTTAATTCCACAACCAACTCTCCACCTTTTCAATCACCTGTATATTACTAAAGTCTGGTCTGTAGTATTGCTGGTACTGCTGGTCAGAAAAGAGTTTGTAACTGCTTACAAATAATACTTCTTGATTTTATGAAAATAGGTTTAAATCAATGCAAAAACTAAATGGCATTAACTGTGTCTAAGTCATTCCATGATATTTTGAAAATGTTGGCTGTTTTATTAGCATAGCAGTGTAGTGGATTGATACTTAGAATAGAATATATTACAAATATTAATCTGCCTATCTCAAAAATGAAAAGGAAAAATGAACCAGAGTGTTTTAAACCCAAAATAATCGGAGTAACTATAAGCCAAAATTCTGACAGGTAAAAGAGAGGAGAGAAAAAATTTATTAAAAGGTATCAGGAAGGAGTAGATTGCTGTGGCAGAAACACTCTCCATTTTTCTGAATGCGTAATTATTAGTTGAGTAATGTAATAAAGTATTCAACAAATGCAAAAATCATGCAAGGTGGCTTTCCCCCATTACAGAGCCTAAAAAAACAATAATGACAATAGACATCCTATACCAAAGAACGGCTACTAGCAGGACACAACCGAAAAATAGAAAATGCTTGGAATCAGCAGCCATGAAATGTTACCTAGGTAACCAATTTAAACCAGCAACTGCAAATGACTACTGAAAATTATGGTAAAAGTATTAAACAAACAGAAGGTAATAAAAATAATATATTACATTTCAGAAACATAAATATTATTAGTTATTTCCACATTTGTAAGGCTTAAACATTGAACTTAAAAGGTAAATGTATAGGAAACAATGTTGTTTGTGAACAAAAGGAGGTTCCTAAGTTTGTATAGGTTTTGCTTATACAGCTGCAGCAGCCAAGTTTTCAATATGCTGGAAGTAAATGTGAGACTAGAACAGTCAGCGAGTCGGGGGGAGGGGGAATATAAGTAATCATTTTGTGTCTAAATAAACCTTAAAAGTTTGTATTTTTGTACTGTATACACATATGAATATCATTTTTAAAAGACTAAATCAATCCCAGACATATCCAGTTTCTCTTTAGAAATATCTCAGGTGAGACTACTATCAAGTCCAACTAATTTTTAGTTGCTCTGAGGTAAATAAAAAGCACCACCGATTTTGAAATGTTCATTTCCTTTTCTTTTGTTTCCACAAAATGTTTATGGGGTGCCCAAGGGTATAATCTAGGTGAACTTAAAATTAGATATGCTTGAACAGACCATTTGTCTGTTGCAATTGCATATGTTTCCATATATCTCATCATGCCAGTGGATCATAGAATCATAGAATCAAATCCTAGAATAGTTTGGATTGGAAGACACCTTAAAGATTATCTAGTTCCAACCTCCCTGCCATTGGCAGGGACATCCTCCACTAGACCAGGCTGACCAAAGCCCCATCCAACCTGGCCTCCAGGGAGAGGGCATTCACAGCTTCTCTCTGGGCAACCTGTGCCAGTGCCTCACCACCCTCACGGTGAAGAATTTCTTCCTAATATCTAATCTAAATCTACCCTCCTTCTGTTTAAACCCATTACCCGTTGTCCTATCACTACATACCCTTCTAAAAAATCCCTCTCCGGCTTTCCTGTAGGTACCCTTCAGGTACGGAAGGCTGCTGTAAGGTCTCACCGGAGCCTTCTCTTCTCTTCTCTTCTCTTCTCCAGGCTGAACAACCGCAACATTCTCAACCTTTCTCCATAGGAGAGGTGCTCCAGCCCCCTGATCAACTTTGTGGTCCTCCTCTGGTGTCACTCCAGCAGCATCATGTCTTTCCTGTGCTGGGGACCCCAGAGTTGGATGCAGTACTCCAGGTGGGGTCTCACAAGAGCAGAGTAGAGGGGCAGAATCATCTGCTGGCCATGCTTCTTTTGATGCAGCCCAGGATGCAACTGGGTTGTGAGTACACATTGCTGGGTCATATTCAGTTTTCATTCATCGATACCCTCAATTCCTTTTCCACAGGGCTTCTCTCAATCTACTTATCACCTAGACTGTTTGAGATTGCCCCAACCCAGGTGCAGGACCTTACATTTTGCCTTGTTGAGAACTTGATGAGGTTTGCATGGGCCCACCTCTTTAGCCTGTCAAGGTCCCTCTGATGGCATCCCTTCTCTCTAGAGTATCAGCCAAGCCACTCAGCTTGTGTCATACAGTTTGCTGAGAGTGTACTCAATCTCACTGTCCGTGTCTCTAACAAAGACATTAAATAATACTGGTCCCAGTATAGCCCCCTGAGGTACATCACTCATCACTGGTGTCCAACTGGGCACTAAGCCATTGACAGCAACTCTGAGTCTGACCATCCAGCCAAGTTCTTAACCATTAAGCAGCTGATACATCAAATCCATGTCTCTCCAGTTTAGAGACAAGGATGTTGTGTGGGACAGTATCAAATGCTTTGCACAGTATTATCAATAATGCTGAAATACAGCCAAAAGTCCTTTATCTAATGCTCTGATTTATCAGGCTTACAGATTAAAGCAAATAGTTGTTGCATCCGCTTTTATAAGGATGCTTAGGAAGATTCAGTCCTTTACAACTCAAAAGTGGTTTTCTAGAACACCCAAGGAAAAATATATATAAGAACACAATTGCTACTCTAATAAATAAAAGTAACTTTTAATTTTTTCTCTCTTCTATTTTCTGACTTTAAGACCACACATCAATATTATATTCCTATCTCAGGAAAACCAAGATATTTACATTTACATTATAGATTGGTGGACAGAGTTCTATCTGTGTATTTGCAGTATCATACAAATTTTAGTCAAATAACTAAGACTTAAGAAAGAAATCCTTTTCTTTAAAGTTACTTTTGTCAAGAAGTGGCCACATTTACCAAGCTAATAGCTCCTTATTAAAGTACAGGAAATAAAAGACAAAAAAGTGTTAATCAACTTTAGAGATTATTATAATAAAAGTATGACTGAAGCATTGACAGGCAGAAAGTTACCTTGCTGAGTGCGTACAATAATCTGTAAATTGCCCTCAAGGAAAAATTGTTACATATACCGAAAATTCAAAAAAAAAGCCACCAAAAAAACCTGTGTTGCTGCATTTCTTTCCTCTTCTCCATTGGCTCCAGCATCTTCTTTTTCTCCTTCATTTCAGACTCAAGCCTTGGGATTACCATCTACTCCCATTTCTTGCTCATATGGCCATGTTATTGCCCACGTTCAATGCTTTCTAATCCACAAAAACCCCAGCTCCTCCCTTCATTTCAACAGAACAGCCACATTCATTTTCAGCTTCTTAACACTCACAATTTTACTCATAACATCTTCTATAGCTTGTTTGAAAATATACTCCCTTTTACTTGGTCTCAAATATAAACATCAGTATTGTTGGCCCCGATTTTAAATGAGTCAGTAGCAAATTGAGTTCCTCTACTGGCTGTCCCCAACCATTGCTATCCCATTGCTATATTGGCTATCCCCTTTTCTCCTGTCCTATCCTTGTCACGTACATTCCCTCCATATCAGTGTTATCCACCATCCTATCTTGCAATATTTTATTTTAGGCTTTCAATTGGATCTTCTTCAAATCAAAGCATTTTAGAAATTAAATGTATCAAACACAAAGAAAAAATACATGGAAAGACACCATTAATACTCCAGGGCTAAACTGTCAGTCATGATTATAAAGCAGAAACAAAGAATTTCTTGCCCAAAGTATCTTGCAATATTTTATTTTAGGCTTTCAATTGGATCTTCAAATCAAAGCATTTTAGAAATTAAACGTATCAAACACAAACAAAAAATACATAGAAAGACACAATTAATACTCCAGGGCTAAACTGTCAGTCATGATTATAAAGCAGAAACAAAGAATTTCTTGCCCAAAGTACTCAATCTTAAACCTAGATCTTAATCCTTCAGAGGATTTAAAAGTCTTGAACTCTGTTAGAGTTATCATTTAAACTTGCAGCTGAAGTCATCCAGACAGTTAAACTTTATTATTATGGAATCTTAGATTTTTAAAGGGATTGAAAGTGCCATCTATTCCAGACCAACATGTCTCAGTTTGTGCTGTCACCACCATCCCTGTATTAATTAATGAAAGTTGTCCTGAAAGTTCAGAAGCAGTGATTGTCTGATAGTCAAAGACAGAACTTTGCCAATACTGTTCGAATACTTTGGCTGCTAAATTTAAGAGACAATATTATCAGAAAAATCTCAAATTAGGACAGTTCAGCAACAAGCTTAATGTATTTTTCTGCTTTTACTTCTGAAGAACAAGAAGCTTAAGAAATTCCTATAGTAGTCTTAAAAAAGCATATATGAATTCCAACAAATCTATGTAAAAATTTCCCTTTACCTTTTCTTTTTTTTTCTTCTACTTTCCACAATATTTTTTTTTGTGGAACATGCCTTACCTAGAAATAAAATATAGACCTCAAAGACCTGTTTCTTTTTCTAGTATTGACTGATATATACAGCTTTGTTTAAATTCCTAGTCTGTACAGAGACCAACTCGCAGAGCTTGCTTCACTTTGTTTAGCTGTGACAGCAACTTTGTTACTTGATCAGACCTCTGTGACTAATTTGTTTTACTTTTATCTTTGTATGGTACTACCAGAACCCACAGCTAAAAATAACTCACAAATGGTCAGTTAAAGAAATACAGACTGGGAGCAGGAGAAAGCTGGTTTTAGGGACAACACAAAGAAAAAAGAAATAATATCTAAGATACATAAAGGGCAGAACATGTAGAAAATTTGAAGCTGTAGGCCCAATGAAAAAAGACAGAGATGTTAAGATGTTACTAAACATATAAAAATGAACCCAAGTGGATCCTAGATTGAAGAAGAAACTAACGTCAACAACATCATATTCCTCCCGAAAAAGGACATCAGAAGCTGACGGCTTGCAGTGTTAGTCTCACCAGCAGTTCAAAGCTACTGACTTCTGTGTGCATCAAATCTGGGACAGAATCCTGATGGGCCTTCATGGTTAGATAGATGCTTGTAAGTGTCACCAGACATTCATATAATTTTCTTACCACTCCTTTTTATGTTTAAGTGCATTATGTTTGTTCTTAAATATATTTTTTCTAAATTGTCTTAGAATGTTAATAATAAATTCCACTCAGGTTTTCACCGTGTGATTTATGATGCTAGAATCTAAACTGAATTAATTTTACATTCAGCTAGCTGTAGGTATGTGTTTCTACAAAGCAAGGAATTAAGAGTATTACTTGTAATTAAGTGTATTTATAGGATGCAGTATTTTGGTTTCCACCACACAGCGGCACATCATGAAACAAAACTGCTTTACTAAAATCTCACCTTAATTTGATGTACAATATTACTATCATAAAAAAAAAAAATAATTTAAAAGTCTGTAAGAACTGCTAGTATAAAATCATTTACCTTTACGTCTATAGCCAGACTGACAGCATGCATAGCATTCACAAGTATCAAACAGTTGTGCAGAAACTCTTCAGGAGTTCTTGGATTAGTATACATCCTTACAAAGTGAGTAGCAATCTAGAGAAGACAGAGAAATCAAATTCTTGATCTTCCATTAAGGAAAATTACTATGTTTGTATATTTCAGCAATCCATAAGATCAAAATTTTGAACTAAAGTTCCCTATAAGAATACACTCAGAGAAAAGAAAAGCTAATATTGAAATAATCACTCCAGGCTTGCTAAATGGTGGGTGTTTTTTTTTCTTTTTAAAAAATACACAGATCAAGAGTTTCAAATGAAAATAAGGCCTAAATAAACCTATTTACATTAATAAACTGTATAAAGTTTGTACAATATTAAGAAGTCCTTACCAAATATGGGCAATAAGCTGCCAGCTGTGCTGCCAATACCAGACCATCTAGAAGATCTCGGTCAAAATTTACTATCCATCTCATTGGTGGTACTCCACCTGATTTAAAAACAGAGCAAGATAGATTACACTCTTCTCCCCCAAGATGCCTAAGTTTATTCTAGAGAGATATGATGACTATTTGAAATGACTGAGTAGAGGAAAGAACAGAAAAAGGAAACATCCATTCACATGTAGAATTTTTCAGGCATAATTCTCTTGCAGACCCATTGCTGTGTACATGAAAAGTTTCACACATAAACTTTGTAACTGTAACACAGAAATATTGTAACTGTTTTTCATGCACTCTGATACAACATGTAAGAGCATTCATCATGATGGAAGGGAAAGTAAGTAAGGTAAACTTAACTTCACAGGTTAGGAATTTAAACATGTAAATCATTTTTATTTTTATAGGCTTAACATTCATAGGGCTACTGAAATTCACAAAATATGCATGAATCCTTTAAAACTGCAATGTTTAAGCACATAAGAAGGAAAAGGTTATCAATTTTCTTTAAGGTCATATTAAATTATTTGGAACAAATGCAATATAAATGAAAGCTAACAGCTCAACTCCTGTAGCACAGATCACTACTCCTACAATTGTGTTGTAAAGGTCTGTGCCTCACAAGGTTATATTACTTCTTATATTTCTAATGTTTCTATTTAAAATAAAGCTTATGATTAAGAAAGTAAATATAGTTTGTTAGTATTTCTTATTTGAAGTATTCCATATCTTAAATATTTAACACATAATTTTTGTTTTTAAGCAATCGAATAAACCATAGAAAGAATGCAGTCATTTGAATACTCTTAATTTGAGATATTCTCTAAAAAATGTTACTGATATACCACTAACTAAATGCTTTAAATCACTGTCTATACACAATTACCGGTACGTTGCTCTCCAGAAAATATGTACTTTGTGAAGTATGAGCACATAGAAGCTGATCCTTTTTTAAGGAGAGCAATCTGGTCACAAATACTGAAATCATACCTTCTCTGTTGCGTTACTTGCAGTTTCTTCCACCTTCTATTGCAAAAACACCTATTGCTTAATTAACTTTGCTTTCATTATTGTCTCAGGTCCAAGCTCCCAAATTTAGGGAATACTTTGGACTTCAGCCACTGGCAGAGTTTTCAGATAGACTGGGATCATGCTTTCTCAGATAGGACAAATTATATAGATTTTATTTCACTATAAATATTATTTACAAATTTTGAAGTTTCCTAAGTTAAAAAAAAACCACTGATATGCTACAGAATCTGATATGATCAAAAATCTTCTACATATTATAAACATCTTTACATTGTAATATAAGGAAATGTTCTTTCAAAAATGCTACCATTAAAAGATAAAGAAGGTTTGTAATACTGAACTGTTGTGATAGTAGTATAACAATGTTCAAAACAGTCCACTTTCTTCATTAGCAAAAGGCGAATTTGGAGACACCAATACTTGACATAGAAATAATTTAAAAGAACAGAAGCATAACAGATTTTACCAGGTTACACATTTCAGCCCTTTATTTCAAGTCTGTCCTTACTAAGAGCTTCCTTCTACAAGACCGAACACGTGAAAGCAGGGACACAAATTGTGTATATTTTAAAGATCTCTACCTTTACAGAGACAATAAACTAAATGAAAGTTCAAGAAAGAGAAAAGGATAGATTCTCTATGCGATACAATACAAAGGTCTTATTTAGTGGTCAGGAAAGCTGAATCTTTTGCTCTCATAAATTAGATGATGCTATGCTACAGATCTAACACTTCAAACAGTGTTACTAAGGTTTTAAACTTGAGACAGTATTTTTCAGTATGTTATATACTCTGTGAACAACAACTATCAAAACCACACTGATTAAGAAAGAAAGCAGGCTGTTGTATCATGAAAATCATTAAATTTCTTAAGGTAATCTTTTTCACTCCTAAGTGCCTTCAGATGTCAGCCAGGTTGATGTAACCAAGCAAGTTCTTGTCCAAAAGCCAGGTCACAAACCCAAAAAAACATTCAAACTGGTAAAAAAAATTCCTGATCTTAAACTGAAAGAGTGGTAACCACTTCATGTAGTGTTGAAGACACTATGAATCTTCAAACTGGTTTTCTTTTACCAGCACTTATTTCACTTGAGTTTATACCTTCTCAATTGCCTTTATCCACCTACTTTTGTTTGATATTAAGTATGATTGCAAAATTGTAATTACTGACAGGGAAAACGTAGCTACAGATGCTGCTGCTTATGTGAGATCATAATTTATCAACATCAGCTAAAATAACTTTAATTGGTCCCCCAATAAATACAGATAAATCAAATTCATGAATAAATAGCTATTATCAGCTGCAGGTATAAATTTGGTTGTGGAACTCCTCATTGATACCAAATAGATTAGTTATAAATTTACAGTTTTTTCTACGGTGCTGTAAATATTGAGTTTCAGACTAAATTTAAGAGATAAACTACTCAGGAACAGAATAGAAGAAATAAATAACCATAGGGAAATCATTAAATAGGAATTGCAGATTCCTATTAATGCAAGGTAACTATATCAAAATATATCAGAATATAACCTCAAACAAAATTAAATCCAGGAAAGACTAATTTTTAAGTACTTGCTCTCATAAAATAAGATGACTAACACTCAAGAGAATTTTATCAAACTCTGACTTTGTATGTCACAGAAGAGTGAAATTCTTAGAGAATTTTCAAAGATTGTTCATGAATATCTGGAACTAAAATGTCTGTGTGCATATGCATATGCTTTGCACCATGAGGTGCATTATGATCCCACTAAGACACTTAGACTTCATAAAGTATCACTGCCAGTTGTTGAAGATAAGGCTATAAGGAAAAGGAGGTTATGACTAAAGAACCTTAAGCCCCTTCAGATGCTGGGAACCTCAAGTTGTGCAGCACTGGAACCGACCTCCAGTCAGGAGGCGGCACACTGTACAGACACAGTCTGTGGGAGGGTTAGCTCTTACAGGATTTTATTAAAAGAAAACAATTCTGCTAATCATTTCTACCATCAGGTAAAAAGGTTGTTCATGCAGGAACTTGCTGCTGCAGTTTTAGTTAAAGACAAGGACATGCTGGTGGCTTAATCACTGGTAGCAAGTGGGAGCTGCCTACAGGCTCCTTCCTCTGTCACGATTAGCAGGCTAAGTTTGCCCTGCAGCCCAGGGATATGCAGAGCAGAGCACAGGCCTGCACCTACTCAAGGTAACTGTTAGGTGGATCACTCCTTTATGTACATGTGACTCCTTTATGTACACCGATCGTCCAGTTAGGATCACTACAACATATTAGTGGTTTGGTATATTTATACGATTTGGAAACAAGTGTCAAAACCCAATTGAGTTAAAAACTATCCAAAAAAAAAAAGTGTCCTTTCTAGAAAATATCAGAAGCAAAAGTGTTTTTCTTTACCAAGTACTTTGTTAGTACTTGGTACAGGATTACCTTTTGCTGATTTTGAAAGGAAAAAACATTATGGAGGAATCAAGTCTTCATTAGTGATCTAAAACTGCATTTGAAGTTCAGGTCAAAACGAATTACTTAGAAGACAATTATGTAAGGGACTTCTTATGAGATGACACAAAGAAAGTAGACATGTAGAAAAAAAGAAAACTCATACTCCGTAGGGAAAGACCCTTCTTTGTGACATGAGTACCCAATAAAGAGCCTCAGAAGAATTCGGTGTGCTACCAAGATACTATACACCTAAAACAACCTTACAATCTATTGCTTTTAGTAGCAGTCAGTTCAGACTTCTTTTTTAAATTTCATGCTCATTTACAATGATGCGGGAATAAAGATGTTGTTTGGTCTAACTTACTAAGTGCTAGAGATTTAACACTACTCCTACAAAATACTTTCAGGCAGGGTGCTAGAGATATTTCTTTAACTGCTGCAATAAACACTCTGCTGCAGTGGAAAAAAGAATGTATCATAAATTCAGTGGGAAAGTCGCGAGAATATTAATAACTAACTACACTTTAAAAAAATTAATTCCACCTACAACAAACTCCTGTACCATATTTTCAGCAAAATCTGTCTTTCATGATTCTTTTGTTCATTTATAGAATACAGATGCCTCAGCATCTGAAAAACTTAAATATCTATCACTTCACATCAACTATTTACCAACAAAGGTACGTAAATTCATCTGAGCTTAACTCTGAGACATTGATGATTTTAGTTTGTCACTTCCTCAGTGTTGTGATGTTTAGACTTGGTCCAAAATCCCTTATCTTTTCCTATTCAAGCTGTAAAGTGACTTCGAACATTATTTCAAATGAAAGAAAAGATCAGCAGGTCAATGAGTTTTAAAGCCGATGGCTGCTGCTGCCCACAGCTCTGTCTGCAGCCTCATCACACCACTTGGTCTCTTCCCACCGTTCTCTGATATATCCAATTACATTAAACAAGACTTTCACAATAATAAGATCTTGGATCTAAACAGGTGTAACTTGGGTCAACATCTTCCCCTTCTCTGCCCCCCAAAACCTATTCACCATTATCAGAAGAGGGATGGTTATCTTGCTATAAATGCATCATAATATAAAACATGTTCTATCTTACATTAATTATATCAATAATTACAGTGTTCTTAAACAGGCTCTTTTCTTCTGGAAGGCCCTGAAGTGTTACTTTGTTCCATTTCCATTATTAAAAAAATAAGTCCTAATAGCTTAAATAAAAGAAAGAACTGGCTTAAAAGGAGAGACAAACTCTCTCCTCCCATTTATAGAAAATAGCAGGTTTCTTCTAGAACATTCCTCCCCAAAAAAGTTACTTCAAATTACTATCTGAAAAAACCTCCTGTTCTGAAGAAAGTTTTAATTTAATGTAGAATTCAAATAAGGTTTATTTTATTGTAGTTGTTTGATTAATATGAACAGAAAAGCTAAATCAATTTATATTTTATTCTAAATACTCATTAAATATACATTCAGTTTTAAATACTGGTTTTGATATTTTCAAGACAACGGGAATGAAAATTTAGTTATGTGAAAGTTTTGAAATGAAAATTAAAACATTCATTTAGAAGTTTATAAAGAAAAGAAAAATTACTGTGTCAGAATTATTTTTTTCCTTTTGTTTAACTGAAACAACCTTTTTTCAAGGAGAACACTCAAAGTTCAACAGTCCTTGTTAATTCTAGAGGGTAGGGTACTAAAGATGAAGTCTGGATATATAACTTCTCCCAGTTATCTATGACAAGAACAGAACACGGCAAATATGAGTCTCAACATCTAAATTGGGACAGTATTAATTTTAACTAAATTCAAACCTCCATGTTACAAATGTCTACAGTAGGAGACATTAATTTCATCCCAACTCCTTGATAAATTGCTTGCAGTTATTTCAAAAATATTTCATTTAGTCACTGCAAAAACAAGTACTTTAAAAAGATAGCAAAATACATCTTTAAAAGCTTACTTTCTTCCTAAGAAGTCAGTCTTTCTAATACTAATCCATCATATTATTGATCATAGTTGGGACCTATAGAAATCAATAATCTTTCTGTCTTTTTTTTTATCAATAGAACTCAGACTCACTCTCAGCACACAATATTGGTATTTTTAATAAATCGCCATTTCCACACTTTTATTTTTAACTTTTTAAGATTAACTACTTCTGCTTTCCTTTTAAATTAGGTGCAATATTGAATTTCTTCTGGTTAGTCACCTAGATTGATTTGCTGAGCCTGATTATTGAAAGTCATTAAACCAGATGCTTTGATCAAAAAGTAAATTTTTTTGTTTATCCTATTGTAACTTTAAATTTTAAGTGGACCATGAGCTACCTTTAGGCTTCTGGTGGAAATATTTTTTGAGAACACTTAAGCAAAACCATTTGTCCCTAGTACCTATGTGCTTTGTTCTATCTCCACTAATCTTCCTTTCATGCTGGTGGAATTGTCTGTGTGGCAGCAAAGTGGGTGTGGGAACAAAGCTGGCTTAAAAAGAAAGGGCAAAATATTTCTTTACTTTTTAGTCTGGATGGCACCAATCGGGTTTACCATACAGCTACATAAATGTCTGTGCCCATGGCAATGAAACATGGTAGCACTGTTCTTTTAAAAATATTTATTGAACTATAGCTTTGTGCCCTATGTAAATCAGAGCATGAAAAAAAAAAAACAAACCATGGCGTGGAATATTTTTCCTATTTTGACTAATTAAGTGCTTTTACAAGGATTATTTTGTTGTTTTCCCGTGAATTCTTCTACTATCAACCAATCTATTTAACTCAAATGCTTGTGAATAAATTAGTCAGAAAACAGGATGTATTTTTCATAATTACATCAAATCTAGCGGAAAATCTGCCAGCTAGTCACTTTACAATAATTAAGTTTTTAAATATAATTACTCAATTTTAATAGAAATAAACAATGGAAATCAGAAGTCTTACTCAGGATACCTCATTTTCATCCAAGAACATAAATGTTTTAAATTTCATTTGCATTTGTACTGTTTGAAAAAAGAATAAACAATTACCAATGGATCTTTAAGATAAAGATTCTCAGCCAATGTCATGATGAAAACCTGACTGATGGGTCTTGTAGGTCAAAAGTAGCTTAAAACATGAATACTAACAGCAGAAAACTCAGGGGGGAGAAGTTGTCCAAAATTGAGCTTCTGAATTCTGAGACAGGTTCCTGCTACTTGCCAGCAGCATCCCATAGGGGCTGGTTGCAAATTCTGATAACACCTAGATTGAAGTGGCATGTTCTGAATCCTCCCATTAATGAAGAAGTGTGAGAGAGAAGCACCAGTTAAGCTGATCACGAGTTGTGCTTCTGCACATACACTATTTAGATTGGGAAAACTTGGGACTTGTTATGGTAAGAGGCCAAAAAGAAGCATTCCCAAAAAGAAGTAGCCATTTTGAAGAGACAATGGGGGCCTGGAAAGAAGTAGTAGTTCCTAACTGGAGGAAAGATCTTAGAGGTGGGAGAAGATACTGAAGATGAGAGAGGTGCATAGAGACAAATGCCAGCAGATGCCCAGGGACCTGGGAGTGACACCAGACACTGGTGACTATGAGCAGTGGCACAGCATAAATTAACATGACTTTTGTTTGATCTTCTCAGACCAGTAGTGACCTCCCTGCCAGGAAGGGAACTTGAGACCTTGTGAACATAGCACATGTGTAGAGTGCATGAAATTACCAATTAGGATAAGAGCTCTGAACTTGCTGGTTCCTCAACAAACCCCACTATCCTGATCCATCATAAGCTGTTGTTTACTCTGTCTTACCCACGGCAACAGGTGAAAATACTTCATAAAATAAAATAATCAAGCAGTATTAACTTGGAGTGGATGTACAGTCATTCTTATATAGCGTACTCAGACATTTACGATGGTTATGAGAAGGTAAAATATACTGCTAGAAGCCTCTGTGAGTGATCTAAAATGAGACTAGTGTTGTTTCAGTTGTTGATCTCGTTCAATACTGAGGGAACTATTCCCAGTTCCCAGGTTAGTCCCAATTCAGTGATTTGGGACTAACTTGATTCCTGCATTTATTTATTTTTAAGAGGCAAATGTATTTTTAACTTGTAATGACATTATGTGGTATGCATGCAGTAACCAAGCGTAACAGCACTGTCCTCATCTTTCTTGCAGTAGATTAAACCAACTCTTGAAGACAAACTGCTTTCTTTTTTCATGAAGCATTTCTACATAGAAGAAGCAGTTTTGCCGTGGCACTCTAACTATTCATTTCCATACTTTAAAATTATTTTTATGATTTTAAAAGATGAGATCCATTGAGTTTTTAAAATTTTTATGACCTTTAAAAAGTGCCTGAAATATATTTTACGTCTATTACTTAATACATGGTCTCACTCCTAATTCATCCTGATTGTCAAAAAATCAGATTTGTCAAAGACAAAATTTATGTGGGAATTTTTCCAGATTTAGATGTTTTCCCTCTCTTTTCCCACAAAGAGAAAGAAAAGAGCAAACTATCTTCACAGTCAATCTTTGGGCTGGATTTGGTTTTCCCCTGATGAATCAATAACACACAAGGCTACAGGGTTTTTGTAGTGTGTCTTTTTGGGGTTTTTTTTTTGCCATAATCTTTCTTAGTTTTCGCTAAAAGAAAAATAAATGTTTATACATTTGCATCATTAGATTTGAAGCCTAAAGATTTTTTGCAGGATATGAAAACTATTTGCCAAATGGAGATAGTCAAAGAAATACCTATCACAATACTGCACAAAAACGACAAACGACCTATTTGTTGGCTGAATAGCAACAGTCACCATAAACTCGTCTAGGTGAAATTTTGTCTCTTTCTTTGACAGGTAGAGGATATTGTGGAGACAGGAAAAATATTAGGCTTTTTAACTTCAGTAAGATTTTGGTCACATTCTCTCTCACAAGAAAGCAAAGAAAAGGTAGTCTAGGAAAAAGGTACTGTTACATGGAGCACAAAAATCACTGAAAAACAGTAAACCTAACCAACTATCAGCTGTCCAGAAATCAAACTGCAAAGTCCTAGGTTTTATACTACTCAGTATTTTCATTTGCAACTTAGAAAACAGCATAAAACTACCTTAGTCCAACTTGGAGATAACATCAAGCACGTTAAAGAATTGACTCTGGGAAGAAGAATGGATTGCAAGTACTCGTGAGGAAAGGACTATAATTTAAGCTCTTGAACAACTGAGGTAATGATCTGAAACAAATGGGATTAAATCCAATAATGATGCATGCAGTGTAGTGTACTTAATCAAGAATAATTCATTACACAAGTACTAGCTGGAAAATTCAATAGACGGAAATTCTGCAGAAAGGAATCTGGAGATAACAGTAAATCTCATACTGTTGCAGAAAAAGCAAATATTGTGCTAGGATGTATAAATAGGAGAGTTGTACCTTTAAAGAAGTAGGCTGATCCTATCACTTCTATTCAGTTCTCGTAAAGTCTCATAGGATATGAAAGCCAGTACTTCGCATCAAACTTCAAGACAGACATGGATCAACTAAGAGAGCTTACAAGAAAACAAACAAGCTGAGTACACAGAAAGACAAAGAAAGGAAGTGGTTTGCCAGGAGGAGGGAGTAGCTGCAGAACACAATAATATGTACAAAGTTACTAGAAAAGCAAAGATCCACTGCATATCACATTTTAGAAGAGAAAGAATGAACTTAAACTCTAACAGGGGAAATTTGGGTTATGTTAGATAATAGGAAAAATCTTTCAAATGGAAATGAGCAGGAAATACTGGCTGGTAGTACCTGAAGCAGACCATGGAATCTCCTTTTTCAGAGATTTTTATAGCATTCTAGGCAAATACCTGTCCAGTACACTACAGGTATAGTCAATTTAGGTTTTGCATATGAGAATAAAACATTATTTTTCCTCTTTCTCCCTTTCCTACTTTCTGTGTTTTATTGTGGTTTTTTTCAAGTTTCACTTTTCTTAACTTATCCATCAGTATGCTTTATCCCACTGACTTACTGAAGTAAGTAGTAAAATAAGTTGATAACTAAGTATCTTTTTGACGATAGATGGTAGTGTTTTAATTCAAAGAAACACCCAGAAAAACAGCTAATTGGATCAAGAGTTCCCAGAAATCTCTGCAGCCATTGTTCCCAATGGTTATGAAGTCAAACATTTCACCGTTTCAAAATAGCTAACACATTTCAACTCTAACAGTGAAAATGAAATCTTTAAAGCAGTTATCCCCGCTTCTGAAAACCAGGAAGAAATTATATGCAAACTTATTCTAAATGGATATTCTTTGGTGTCATTCCCATAAAAAAAAAATATAATAGTAAAACAACACAAAATGGTTGGCAAGCCGAAGTCATTATCTTCTATCACTACACTCTTCCACCACGCACACCACATCACTTTCATTCTGGATAAAAACGACTGAGAAAAATTACCATTAATCTTAAAATAGAAATTCCAACGGAAAAGGAAAAAAGTTCTAACATGGAATTGATGTATTGATACTATCAGGATAAGAAGACCATCCAAAAAGAACAAAATGGTCTTATATCAAGCGTTACAACTCAAAGGATCAGGTTTAATCTACCAAGTTTAAGAGTTATTTTATACAGAAAAGTAAGAATAGCAATAAATCTTTAAAGAAACTACTTTATTTCCTGTGAAGCTGTTGTGCTGTTTTCACAAGCAACAAAAAAGTTAAATTCTTGCTACCAGTTGCAAAATCAACCGATATATGTCTAAGGAGACACAACAGACATCCTCACAAATGATAAATCTTCTGTTTTATAGCCACAAGGAAATTTTTCAAATTCTGAGTTACTGAAAAGCAGAGGAAAAAAATACATAGGGTTAGGCTAACATTCTATAAGACTTTCCAAATTAACCTAATACATTTAATAAAAATCTTGAAACTGATGACCTTTAGTGACACAAGGTATGAAATGACACTTTATAAGAAATTAATAAATTAGATAATGGAGCTAGAAAGGAAAAGTAAACAATTGAGTGGTGATATGAGAAGAGTCTATATAAGTAGGTATGGCAATGAGAATGGGAACCAGCCATTATTGTTAAATAGCTCAGTGGAATACATAAATCTGTTAGTGAAGGAAGTACCAAACTACAGTATTAAGCAGTAAGCTGAAAACAAAATATTTTACATACAATATAGATTTTAAACCTACTTACTGCTTCAGAATGGTGTTATGCTAGAAGTTTGCATGGGCTTAAAATATATTCAATCAAATTAACAACAAAAATCTAATAGAACCCTACAGAACTACCACCTCCTCTCGAGTAGTCTTGAATTTCAAATCAGGAAGTCTCAGACCATGTACAAAGTATTGCCATATGTTTGCACTGTTACTCATTTCTAAGCATCTTCTATTGAAGGCAGAATACTAAGCTAGATAGAACTTTAAACTATCACAATATGTCCCTTTTAATGTAAATTACTGCAGTAATAATGCTTTATGATATTATATAATAACTTCCTATTCTGGAATCCAAAAATCTCTAGAGGTGGAACTAATCTATAGCTATAATAATGCCTATAGTCTTGTTACAATAGCTTAAAATGTGGTACTGAATAATACAAACATTTACAGAAATAATGTGTATCAATAACCTTTTCTGTAAGTGCTGACATTAGTACCAGGACAAGGTTTAAAATTATGTTACTGAAGTATACCATACAGACCATAAGAGAGATGAGTGGAAATCTGTCTTTGAATAATTTTTTTAAAGGCAATGATGTTTTTCCTAAAATTTATTTAGGACAGACAGAATGATAATGTGTCTACCTTCAACACATACAGATTGTGAGGCTACGTTTATCTTATCATGGAAAACAACAAATCTTTTGTTAGGGACTAGTAGGCAAATTACAGTTCCTGTTTCAGGCAGGATGCTATAACCCTTGCTGACCAAAACTGATAATCCTAAGAACTCCTGAAATATCAGGAACAGATTGATTTAAAACCACTGTCAATCCATAATAATTCTGAGCAGAAACGTTCAAGAAGCACCACATGGGGCAATAAGAAAAAAAATGGATACTCTGCGGGTATGCCTCACTCCCATCTGTTGCAGAAGGCTTTTACTCTGAGGCATGAACATTTACCTTTCTGCTCCTAATAAAATTTTCCAACTGTCTTTCGTTATCTATGCAGTTTTGTTTTATTTTTGCTGATTCTTATCCCAAATAATATCTTAAATTGACAAATTCCTTGGATTTTTATGCATCACATGAGAACAGTGTTACTTTATATAAGTCTGCATTTTGTTGGTTTTCAACAGAAGGTTTCCATTTGTAAAGAGAACTACTTTTAAAAATCACTGAATGGTACTAAAAGTCTCTAGATTAAAATGTCACCTTCTACACTACATTTTTATCATGGCATTTCACTTACGGATCACTTTAACTTAAAATGCAATAAATCACATCAATTCATTACAGCATACCTGGCTTCTATACTGGCTTCAGAATGAATATTATAATCCCTGCATCATCTTACTTATTTTTTAAAAAAAAAAAGTTACTATTCTCAATGAAATTCACTGTCTGATACAATGAATTTAACAGAACCTTTTCCACTCTTCATAATCTGAAATATGTTTTCTCCTTCACAAAACATCTAGTGCCATGCCTCAGCATCTAGGTATTACTAGAGTACACAATAAAAAGAACAGACAGTAGAGTTGAGGAATGTATCCATGCACCACTTATGATGAGCCACAACACTGGCCAGGTAGCTAATTATTCTCTCTATAAGTTGTCATCTATACACACAGGACTTAGATAAAACCCAGCAGAGCAGAGTGTTTGCAACTGTAAGACAGCTCCACTAAAGCGGGCACTACATGCATGCAGATGATCAGAAAATAATACATTGCAAATACACCTACTTTCTGTGGGGCATGTTACTTTAGCTAGGGAAGCTCCTTGAGTTAATCACAAGATCAGACTCAACCCATGAGTTGGGAGACAGAAAACTTTCTACTGGAGGTAGGGGGTATACTTGTCAGCAGAATTATTCAACACATTTGAGACTATCTAGAATAATTTGCTTCTATACAGTAAAACAAGAAAAGCAACGGGATATTCAAAGCACATGCAAGGTAAAGAATATACCTAAATGAGACTTATGGAAGATGATATGGAAAAATATTATCCATAATTTGGACAGGTCAGAAATCACTCAAGACAAAAATGACATTAGACAATCTTTTCCATTTGCGACTTATGAATCATTCTTATGAAGTTCTTCCATGATCATCATCAGACTGCCCTTTCTTGGTGTTAACTATCCATCCAAAATTAATGCTGAAAACCACAATGAAGTTAAGCTCAAGAAGCAAAAGGGAGAAATCATACAAGGAAATAGAAGTAATAATTACTGTTGGTTGAACAATTTATCAGATTTGAATATCAGAACTGCCTAAGTCAGTCTTAAATGGAAGAGGTCATTTTGTCTAACCTTACTCAAGCGATCACGAGGCATCAAATCGACCTTGCAAGTAGCGCAAGATTTATAATCTGAAGCCTTGGTCTCCATTACATTTCTAAATGGCATTAGAGTAAAGGCAGTACAAAATTTATTCTAAAAATTCTGAAAAGCTAACTTTCAAACACACCACTATTAGCAAAAATACTAACAATGCATATGATAAAGACAGAAAAATGAGGATAAAGTGATTAATGTTAGCACTTCCTTCCTGAAATTATTAATGGAAAGAAGAAAGTAAGAAGGCTCACCACACTTCATCCTTTATGCCTAGTTAGAAACTATAAGAACACACAGAACACAGAAAATATTTCATGAACAATGCTAGACAAAAGATGCTGATCTTGGAACACAGAAACAGAAGTAAAGGAAATACCTGTGGATCGGCAATAGCTTCAGTGGCAAGTTGTTATGATAGTTGTATAAATAACAATTTTAAAAGTCTACAAAAGAGTATTAGAAGGAAGGGTACAGTGAAAGAATTATTTCACCTTTTTGACAATCTTTCCACACAGTTTTTCGATTCTTCTCATAATGTTTATTCAACCAGGTGAGGATGGTTAGTTCATATGGAGAATATATATTACTGGATAAAGGTTCTGATTTTATTCTTGGCATGTTCTGTAAGCTTTCCAAGCTGGATGGATCAGTAATATTACGTGAAGAAACACGTGGAAGAACAAACACCTGAAATTAGAAAAAGTGCTTTTAAGCATGACCTGTAAAAAGAACAATTTCAAGTTGAATGATAAAAAACCCAATTCAAACTCTAAAGATTTTCTAATTTAGAAAAGGTTTTAAGAGATTACACATTAGCATAAAAGTATAACAGACAATAAAAGAGTTGCTGAAGTTTTAGGGAGTTCCTTTGCTTCCTTAAACAAAATGCAAACTGAAGCTTCTAAATGGTCTTGGGAGTCTGGAGAACTCCCAGTAGACTGGAAGCTGGCAAATGTCCCAGTTTAAGAAGGTTAAGAAGGAAGACCCTGGTAATTACAAGCCTGTCAGTCTCACTTCAGTGCCTGGTCAAATTACGAAGTTAATTCTAGGACTTATTGAAAAACACCTGAGAAACAGTGCAACCATTGGTCATAGCAGCACAGGTTAATAAAGGGAAAGTCCTGCTTAACCAACTTAATTTCCTTTTATGACAAGGTCACCCATCTAGTTGACCAAGGGAAGCCAGTAGATGCGCTGTGTTTGGATTTTAGCAAAGCTTTTGATACTGTTTCTCACAGTATCATTCTGGAGAAAATGTGCAGCATACAGCCAGATGGTGAGACAGCAATCGACCAACAGCTCAGGCCCCACCTGGAGTACTGTGTTCAGCTCTGGGGTCTCCAGTACAAGAAAGACATGGAGTTGTTCAAACGAGTCCAGAGGAGGGTCACAAAGATGACCAGAGGACTGGAACACCTCTGCTATAAAGACAGGCTGAGAGAGTTGGGGCTGTTCAGCCTGGAGAAGAGAAGGCTCTGGGAAGACCTTAGAGAAGCCTTCCAGTACCTAAAGGGTACGTAGAACAAAGCTGAAGAGGGATTTTTTTTTTTTACAAGCGCATGTAGTGATAGGACAATGGGTGATGGGTTTAAACTGAAGGAGGGTAGATTTAGATAGATATCAGGCAGAAATTCTTCACTATGAGAGTGGTGAGACACTGGAACAGGTTCCAGATTATATGAAGGACTGTCATCCAATGCTTTCAAATTTTCCTGAAGAAAACATTTTGTAATATACTAATATACAAACCCTAGTTAACTACTAATGTATGATACCCAAATTATAACATCCAAATTTAATTACAATTTTAAAAAAAAAAAAAAGAGTCACTTTGAAATTCCTTTTTAAATGCTGAAGTATTTCAGTTTAGCATCATCTAGTTCATGCTTTCTCAAAAGGTATTGTCTTTGCAGGTTAATTTGTTGTGGTGTTCTTCATAAGTATAAGCTGACATTGTATGAAAAGGATCAAAACAGGAAAGAGTAATGGCAGCTACAATTACAAGAAAATATGAAACATTATTACCCATAAAACACTATTTTACTGTGTTTTAACAAGTCCAACCCACCCTAATCCAAAATGCCCAAAAATGTCTACATTCCTATTGAGACCAGGACATTAGCATACAGTGGCTTTTTGGAACACACTGTATTTATTTTTTAAAAATCAGCAAGGTTAGGAAATGTTATTACTTACAACTATAAAAAGCATCCTTATGACCACATGCTCATTAAATTTAAAGATAAATTGTCTCTATTGAATATCTGGCCTAACCCAAGGGCTAAATTATCACTTCTGCTGTCAGTGGCCATATGTTTCCAGTAGCTTTGACTTTAAAGATTTATAGAATACCATCAGTATTTTAGCTCTTGCTCAAAATAAGAACTAAAAGTATATGTTTATGATTCATGAATCTCCCCTTTTATTCTCCACAGTTTCTACTCTTTCTTCAGAATAAACTTAATTTTCTGTTTTTCTGAGCTGGATTTAGATACAGGTTTTTTTTTGTCTGGAACTTCTGCAGCATTAACACAAGTTTTTATAACAAATAAGTGAGCCATAATGCATCAGGTTAACACATTAGGCACAGGCATGAAACAACATGGCATGACATTTCAATTGATAAAGAATAAAGTTAAGTATTTCTAATAACAGCATTATATTTCTAAAATAAAATTGGATAACAAAACATCTCTGGTGAATAGATCAATTATTTTAACATTTTCTGAAATTTGTAGCATGCTGTGTAGCTAAGATTTTAATGAAACTACTTTAAAACATTCTCTTAACTTCAGAATATTTCAACACTAGCCCAAATAAATATTTTTATATAAACCAATCTTGCTGTATTGACAGTGCATATCCTGTTTTTCTTTATTGTTCTGATGCTTTCTTTATAGATTAACGCAATAAATAAATAAACCTTGCTCAGCAGCAGTCACGTGTCACCCTTGTCAAAAATTGGTTTGAACAAAATGGTATGGAAGAGAGAACAGGACTTTGAATATTAAGTGACTAGTTCAAATGTAAAGCCACGTTACCTTAAGAGTTCAGCTTACGCTTTATTACATTGAATTGAATACCATGTACCCAAACTGCATAAGGCAACAACAAAAAAGTAAAGCAGAGACATATAATTCCTAAGGCACTTACCAGGAGAGACAGAGAAGATGAATGTGATGTTCCAAGGCTGTAAAAATGTACTATTATTGGATAGAAAGGTGAAGGAACAATGAATGAGAAGCTGAAACATACTTCTCATGCATGAAACAATTCGAATGATGAAGAGCACATCTTCACGGTAGGTATAAGCTGATCTAAACCTGAACTTTTTCATATATTCACTAGCCCTGTGTTCTGTCCTCTTCTTGTCTCTATACCAATGGTTAGAGAGATGAAAGACCTATTTGGAAACACCACCTTACTCCACTAGTTCTAGTATAAGGGAGGGAGCAGAAAAATGTAGCCAGGAATGCAGTAGCAGCCCACACTTACGTTACTGTAAATTCATAATGATGCTTTGCACTCAGATATTGGAAAGGCTAGAAAGTTCATTTTAAAATATTGTGCAAAGTTACTGGTACACTACAGAAATTATCAAATTAAAATCTGATTTTTTTGTTTTGGTTCAAAGACATCTTTAAACAGGCACTGTAAAAATAGAAATTTTCTTAAGTGGCAAACTTCAATTATTAATAATTCAATCAAAACTGAAGTTAACTTTTTTTTATATAGACATCAGTAATATCTAGTCAAAACAAAAAAACATAACTTTTAATAGCTGACACCTTTCCATAGTACACATATGAAGGTTTAAAGTATATTTCCCAAAACATCTGTGATGTGTTGACCATGGCTGGAGGCCAGCTGCCCACCAAAGCTTCTCTGTCACACCCCTCCTCAGCTGGGCAGAGGAGAGAAAATATAACAAAAAGCTCTTGGGTTGAGATAAGGGAAGGAAGAGATCACTCACCAATTACCATCATGGGCAAAAATAGACTCGACTTGGGGAAATTAAATTTATTACCAATCAATATCAGTGTAGGATAATGAGAAATAAGAACAATCAAAAGAAACTTCCTCCCACCCTTCCCTTCTTCCCAGGCTCAAATTCACTCCTTATTTTTCTCTACCTCCCCCCCAAGCAGCTAAGGGCGATGGGGAATGGGGACTGGGGTCAGTTCATCACATGGTGTCTCTGCCGCTCCTTCCTCCACAGGGGGAGGACTCCTCACATTAATCCCCTGCTCCAGTGTGGGGTCCCTCCCACAGGAGACAGTCCTCCATGAACTTCTCAAATATGAGTCCTTCCAATGGGCTGCAGTTCTTCATGAACTGCTGCAGCGTGGGTCTATCCCACAGAGTGTCAAAAGCCTTACTGAAGTTGAGGTATACAACATCCACTGCTCTCCCCTCCTGCACTCAGCTGGTCGTGTAATCATAGAAGTCTATTAGATTAGTCAGGCATGATTTTCCTTTGGTGACTCCATGTCACCAAATGAGGTGAGGCTGACCGGCTTGTAGTTTAATAGGTCCTCCTTCTTGCTCTTTTTTAAGGCCAGACTGACAGTGGTTTGGCTCCAGTCCTCAGGCCCCTCTTTTGTTCTCCATGACCTTTCAAAGATGATGGAATGTGGCAGAGCAATAACATCTGCCAGCACCTTGAGAACTTGTGGGTGCATCCCATCCTGGCCTATGGATTTGTTGGTGTGTCTTAAATCCTCTTTGGGACCATTCACTGGAGTCACACCCCAGTATGTCCATGTCTGTCTTGTACTGGGAGGCCCAGATGATATTTTTATTTATTTATTTTCCACCCCTCAGATTGGAAATAAGTAAATACTTATTTTTAGGTATACAAATAAATTTAATTTGGAAAGCAGGATTTAGACATCCAAGATATTTATCTTACATCAGTAAAAGTAAAATTTAATAAAATTTGAGAAGTACACTGGTTTTGGCAGGGATACAGTTCATTTTCTTCCTAGCAGCTGGCTAGTGCTGTGTTTGGGATTTAGGATAAGAATAATGATGGTTTTAGTTGTTGCCAAGCAGTCAAGAACTTTTCAGCTTCTCATACTGCCCTGTGAACAAGATGGCTGGGGGTGCTCAAGAAGCTGGGAGGGGACACAGCCAGGGCTGCTGGGTATTCCATACCATATGATGTCATGTTCCATATATAACTGAGGGTTGGGCCAGAAGGTGTGGCAGCTCAGTGTCTTGCAGACCATTGACTTCGGGTGGTGAGAAAGTGTGCTGTTCATCACTTGTTACGTATATTCTGCTATCATTATTATTACTTTGGATTTTTCCTTTTCTGTCCTATTAAACTGCTTTTATCTCAACCGAAGAGTTGGGGTTTTGTTTCCCATTTTCAATTCTCTCCCCTATTCCACTGGGAAGGGGGGCAGTGAGCAAGCAGCTGTGTGGTTTTTTTATCTGCCTGCCAGGTTAAACCATGACATACATACTGACTATGTTCATATATCTTAAAAGGAATAGGTATTATAATAAGTACTTACCTATTTAAAAAATTCCATTCATATCCATAAAGATAATAAATGTCATAGTTGGGCATATATTTAGTCAACTAAGTATTTCCAATGTAAAGTGGAAAAAAGCGTGGAAGAGTTTTCTTTATTTGTACAAAAAGTTTCTATAACATTTAATCCTACAAAATGCAGACAGTTCTAACACAGCATTTCCTAATTGAAACATATTACCACACCACTAAAGTTTCAGAACTAAGAAAATGAAAATGTTCTCACTCTTTTCTTCTCTGTTAGAGAGAAATAAAATACATAAGAGTATTCAGTTTTAAAGATCTGTTTGGAAAAAACCAGCCTTGAATATACGACAGATCTTGTTCAAAATAAAGGGGGTTTTGCCATCAGTTCTTCACAATTTAAGTAGAAAATCTATCTACAGTTTACCTTGTATACCTGCAGTAGCACATCTGTCCAAGCTCGTTTGCTCATTGTCTCAAATATGCTGTCCTCCAGAATGAATGTATGTTTGTCACTATATATCTCTGAGTTTTTCCCATCTCCTTTTTTGAACTCAGCTGTGTGACCCTTCAGATAAAGGAATGGGATTTATTTTCGATAGTCATTTCAGCAGTTTGGACAGAAAATTGACAAGAGGACAATAATGAATCTGTGGTATAAATGACTGATAACATCTACTATAGTGCAATAGTTTTAGAACCACTTACAGTTTGCTGCTATCTCAGGAATAAGAAGCAAAATAGAGAACTGACAGGAGTTGAAAGCAGTGATCAGGACAGAGAGGCAACACATAGGATATTTTGGTTTTAATGGTAAAATCAGTAGAAAGCAGTAAAATGAATTCTACTTTGAGAAAACATATCTGTTGGAAATTAATTGCAGGTATCAGTGGTACTGGAAGGAATGGAAGAAAAAATACAGGGGAGGAGGGTGTAAATCTTGGTGTCAGTATAAACTTCTGTTCAATCTCATGCATGTGCTTAGAGGTATGCCATCCAAAAGAGTCACCACAGTAGGAATACTCCTAGTCCACAGAAGACTTCCATTAGTCTTCAAAGGACTAACAGTAAGCAGTCTTTGTTAAAAAAAAAAAAAAAAAAAAAAAAAAAAAAAAAACACAAAAAAAAAAAAAAAAAAAAAAACCAAAACCCAAACCTACCTTCAGTACAGTTTGCTCTTTAATCCATTTCTTATAATCATCAGGTTCAAGCAGAAATTCTGGCATAACATGAGGAAGATATGCTCCTTGGCTTCTGAAATCATAAAGCAGGAAAAGTTAATAGGTAAGCAACACATGTCTTTTTAAGAGCAGTCCAAGGTTTTCAACTTGCTCAACCTGTGAGTAAGCTCTTCCAAGTTCTATCTGAGTACACTTTGGAGTAATGATCCAGTTCTATTATTTGTTTTAGATCAGTTTGAAATTATAATAATGACAACTTATTTCTCTTCCCACATAATTATATTTTGCTGGTAAGAGCACATTTTTGTCTCCATATTTTACATAGTTATTTTCTCAGATTATTGAAATTTCATGTTTCATACAATTTTTTAAAATTGTTTTTTTAAAACACAAATATTTTAATCAAGGTCCCAAAATAATATCAAGTTAGTAGTCTGTTTCTAAAACTCACCATGCCTGAAATTCCCATTTACCATTAAGTCATAGACTCTATCCCATGAAACCCCTTTAAAACTTCAGTTCTTCCCAAATGATAAAAGAAGGAACCTATACAGCATCCATCTTTTCAGATGGCTATCTTTCTTTCACTGTTTTTACTTGGTAGATATATGGGAATAGGTGTAATCTACAATTTTCATCCTCGGAAAAGCAATATAACAATGTCATGTGCAAAGGTAGTTGTATTGTTAGTAAAGGCAGGTCTTATAGAACAGAATGTTCTCACAATTGGCTACATTTTGTTATTAAGGAGCACTCTTAAAAAACAATTCTCATCATTAAGGTAGATACTTAACATGTTGCCAGTTCTCCAAGACCAGTATTTTCACACTGTTAAGATGTTTTTCCTCAAGAGACACAGCTTGCAACCGATTAGTTAGTTGCATTGTAAAATACACAAACTTTTCCTTTACCGCTGTAGGAATGTACCGAGGAAACCTTTTGAGGGAAGGAAAATAAATTGTTCCTCGGAATGTTGCTTGAAACAGCGAACAACATCTGCTTGCTTTAGCAAGTGGAACGTTTGAAAGATGAATTACACTTTATTTGAACCATGCTGACCAGAAAGTAGTGGCTGGGGGAAGACAGCTGAACTGTATGTTTCTATTCTCAGAGCACTCTCCTGGGCTTCATCAGGAGGGACTTTGCACTTGCCACAAATCACAATGAGGATGCAGGAATAGTAGATCACAGATGAGTTACCCATATCTAGGCTGGCTCTGGATGTCTTACCATCATTACATACAGTTGTGCCAGCAGCACAGATATCGGACATTTTTGTACTATGATCTATAAACAATTTTAAATAACAACCTTTGAAGAAATTAGAATTATCTAGATGATCCTAAAACGCACAAGTAGGAAACAAATATCCATAAATCAGGAACAGTGATGAAATCTGATAGGATTCACTCAAACTAGAGGCAGAAACTAACAGGATGTGATAATGCTAAACATATACTTGGCACCAATTTAATCATCTAGCATCAAACCCATAAAAGCACAGGAGTCCAGCTACAACTGCTTTTCTATGGCAACCTGCATTGTTTTGCTAGGGTTGCATGGATTACTACTTTGTTTTCAATCATCACACCTCATCAATCATTAGTCACCAACGTATCTGTTAATTTTCTTGTTTCACAGCAGTGACAGTCAAGAAGTATGAAGAAGAATTTATTAACCTCTTTGATTTGCACCATCTTTGGCAGTTGTTCCATATTGTCTGACAAGATAAGATTATCAATGACGGTAGCTAATAGCTAAATCTGTTCAGCAGCAGGAGCAGTGCTTCCATTTGTTGGCATATTGTTAATATGAAAGACTAATAGATTACAAGGTAAGTCTACAGAATCTTTGCTAAAGCCAGTAATTATGGGACAAAGAGCATCAGTGGAATAGTAAGATCATTAATGACAAACCTGATCTGACTATCTACTGAGTCTAAGGAGTGAGGTTGAAAGTCATCTTCCATAATTAGGAAAGCAGAGCTCCTGCGGAATTCCTTTGTTGAATATAACCCTACCAAAGGACATCTCAATTAGTATAAACTACAGAGGATAACCTTGGTAAAATTAATTAAAGTTTATAATACATCAATCGTAGATCAAAAAAGACACAATATAAAGAAAACCCTAAACCTACTGTATATATTGTTCAGTTGGAATTATGTTTGAACTATGCTAATAAAAAAGTGGAAAGAAAAAATGCATCCGTGCATATTTTGTAATACTGTACTTACTTCAGGAAAGCAAGCAATGTCGAATGCTGCCAATGAAGCTGTAAAATTCGTTCAACTGGATCAAGGGGCAATGACTGCCTCAATGTAATGCCTGGTAACAACTGTCCACTCAGATGGAATAACATGTCATAAACTGTCTTAGTATCTTTGCCAAGGTTTTGTTTAAAAACCTTCTCTTGTGAAGAAGAGGTCGTCTGGACTTTACACACATCACTAAGAGAGAAAAAGTTTCCGATATTATTCTTTTAAATGCGCAAAATGAGCTAACATTTTATTTATATATACATATATATGTATCATGACAAAAAATTTAATAAACCTTGAAGTAAAAACAGCAGCAAAAAGTATAGCACTACTTTCTTTTTACACAACTTTCATAATAATGTAAGAATTTTGAACTGCATGGAAAGTTTAATAAATATATGTGAAATATTTCATAAATAAATGGTGTTTGTCATTGCTTTCTGCCAAACATAGCTGATTTCTATCTTGTTTATAAATGTCTACGTGTTTGTGTCCCAGGAGACTGGCTTCTTCATTATTTAGTAGCAAGCTAGATAAGATCAACTAAGTGATGCCACTAAGACTGATATATTTCCAGGGTGTTTGCAAGACTGTTGATTATGAAATTTGCTTTCCCATCTGTTTCTTGATCTTCAGAGTATGTGGGGGAAAAGAAGACATATTGTTAAAACACACTTCATGTCACCAAAGAAGGGACAATTGCTAAAACTATGTTCATTCTGGGAGGAGAATCAATTTCTGTTAAGAGGGTGACATACAGTTTGAACTGCATGTTTAACATACACTGCATTATGATATACCACAGAATCATAGCTGGAAATATATTTTAGAAAATGAAAAATAACATGAATGACATTTTCATATAAACAGCACAGATGCTACAATTCTAATATACAACTGCGCATTAGAGTGTGTTTATATTCCTCAGATCATATCCAAAACACTTTAGTATATACATTAACATTTTATTAGGCAGATATAAGAAGTTAGCTCTAGGCAGATATGAATTACCGTCTTAGTGAATATGGTATTGAAATAGGATTTTGTCCCTTAGACCAACCAAAGAGAGTGAACCAATTCTTAACAGCAGTTAGGGTTTTCTGAAAGAATGTGTACTCCTCTTTATCTTCATCAGGAAAAAATGATAATTCAAATTTATTTTCTCTCCCACCACTTTGAGAGACAGCTTCACTCTCTTCACTCATCTTCTCATCACTCTCACTTTCAAAAGTAGTATCTGACCCTGAATGACACACAAAAAAATGCAGGAAAATTTTCTATTTCTCTATTTTTGTCTAGTACAAAAAAAAATTACTTTTTAACACACGATTGTTTTCAAAAACAAACAAAAAAAAAATCAGACAATGAATGATCAACTTATTTCAGGAATAAACAATTTAAGTGACAATTACACATCTCAGGAATAGAACAAATTATATTCTTGGAATCTAATTTCACTTGAAGGAAAAGGTATTACCCATTCAGAAAACATAAGTTCAGGCATGGCTTACAAAACCACAGACAGCAATCTTAAACAGACAGTCTTACATACAGTTCCAGTAGGTCTAGCTTTACCAGCTAGTCCCCCACCCCAATCACATAGCGTGGCTCAATAACTGACTTGTGTTTAAACAGTTTGTCACATATTGTATGTGTACAACTAAACCTACATTCCAATCTTAGACTTTTCTACCTCTGTTAGGCCTTCTCTCTCCTAAATTCTGACCTGGACAAAATTTAGATGCTATATTTTAACAACTACTAATTATTAACAACGTCATCAACACTATTATTGCATGAAAGATAACTAAGAAAACAAAGAACACTTTTCTTCATAGCACAAATAACTTAGATGATTCCATCCTTGAAGGTATATTTTAAAACCACTGTTGCAGTTTTAATGTTTCATTAAAAGATACAAAAATAAAACTAATAAAAGAAACCCTAACTGATTAAAACCTAAATGATTAAAAAAAATCTTGTTGGGATTTAAGAAGAAAAAAAAAAACAATAAAATACGGAGAAGAGAAGATCATCATGAAGTCAGATCTGAGTTTGTGCAGTTCTGCCATCTGAAAAGATTACTTTCCCCATCTTGTCATCGTCACTGTTGCCAGAGGTTATCGCCTTTTCAGATCTGAAACTGAGTTGCTCTTTGGAACTCTTCTTGCATCATTCCATTAAAAATGAATCAGGTTGGTAAAGAACTACTATTTAATCTGTTTCACTACTCCTATATGTCTTGGCAAAACCTTAGAGAATGATCACACAAACATCAGTAGTTCTGCAAGAGTGGGATCCTAACAGTAACTAAACGGCAGCAGTAACTTCTGCTGTTCTAACTTTCTAGTTAGAAAACTAGCAGCTGAAAGATGACAGATGTCAACAGCCTCAAATACTAGTCACCTGACAACCTTACAGAAGATCTATTACTCTTAGTTCATATGGAACAGCACCTTAACTGAATCCCACTGACAATTTTTTTATTTTTTATATGCAGTACTTGATAAATGCGATAAAAACGTTGAAGTCTAATCTGAGAATACAACTAGATCTTTGCAGAATGTAGCATATTTACAGAGTATATGTGGTTAGTTAGTTGATGACTACAGAAACAACGTCCTCCCTAGCAACTAATCCCTCAGGTTTGGTCAATAGTTATTTTTCTGCTGGCTCCTCCGCGGAGGAGCCATGTTATTGCAAATGGGACCTTGAAATTTTTTGTTTGTTTTTCATTTTGTTTGGGGTTATTTAATGGTTTGACTGATTTCCCTTCCACTTAGTCTGCTAAAAGTAAGGAGAGTTTTTCCTGTTTCTATACCCAAGGCCCAGTTTCCCATGGTGTCACAGGAGAGGACAACCTCCCCAATATTCATTGATTATATGTGCAGAAGCATTCCACGCAAAGCTTATAAATTTGAAATATATCTCTTTAAAGCAGTAAGCTGAAAAGCAGTTGTAAGAGTTCAAAGTGAACAGCTGCACCATACCTGATTGAGAATCTTCATAGGTTGAGTCAGTGGTTGCACCAAAGGAACTTGAAGAAATACTACGGGAAAGTGATTGTGGACTATAACACGGATGCAGAACAACTTCTCCACTACTGCAGTCTTTGCTGTCTATAGAACAAGATTACAAGCTGCAGTTGAGAAAGCATATTCTATTGTCTGTACTCTAACAGTTTATAAACAGGCATTGGCTTCTATATTTTTCTATTTTGCGCTTCAATTAATCAAGTTACAGTTCTCATTTGACTCATGATGAAAATGTCACTTTGGTCATTAGACCACGGATGAAAAGAATTATCTGCATATGTTTTTCCATTAACAGTACATTTTACAGTATGGGTCTTCACACTAGCTGAAAAGCAGCTAACATGACAGTGCTAATTCAAAAATTCTGAGTCATGAACAAAATTGTCTTAAGGAATTTTTTACCACAGCTCTGTAATGAGTCTCAGCATGTCATTATCAAGGTTGTTTAGACTCAACACGTATTTTACAAACTGAACTCAAAAATATGCTTTATCAATCCATCAGTTCTGTCAGAACGTATGTTCTAACATTCTCATGTTGGCCTATGATATGAGTAGAGGACCCTCTGCTAGATATGTCTCATATCACAGTGTCAGATACATGGAAGCAAAGCCTTCCTGAATAGCTGTCAAAGCCACTGTTTGTATATACATAGTTCCGTCACTTCAAACAGCATTCCAAACCAAAATTGTCTACACAAAACCACATAAAACAGACTCAATGAATGTAGTGGTTATGACTTGCTTCAAAACTAATACAAACCAATAAGCAATCAATATGGGACAGAAGTATTAATGGAAGATCAGTTCTTAAAAAAAATAATTGCTCTACTTTTGGCTTAAACCTCAGGGGGAAACCTACAAAGCATCTTCAAAAGACAAGCTTGCCAAATTATCTATTGGTCACAAAAAAAAAAAATTAAAAATCACACAAGGAACATCTTTTCCCTTTACTGTCTTCATTTAATTGTGCTGTGATCCATATATGATACCTATGCCTACCTTCTATATGAAAAAAAAGAAATCATTACCTGTCTTCTTGCTAATCCCTTTTTCAACTTCAGAAGTATCACCTCTCTTTTCTCTTAGATAGTCTGAGTAACACATTTTAAGGTAATGAAGTCTTAGAATTCAGTTTTCAAAACTAAATCCATTTCAGACCTAAGGAACTACTTTCCTACCTGAAAAACTCATTTATTTCATCAAAATATATCAGCTGCCAACAACTACAATAATATGATAATTTACCCCATTTTTGAATCTGCTTTGAGCAGAGGGTTGGACTAGATGACCCCCAAAAATCCCTTCGAACCAGAATTATAATTGATCCTGATCTCTTCCCATAAGCACAGCTACACATAAACAGATTACAGATCATTGAGGGAGGCAGAAAGGGGGGAGGCAGAAGGCAGGCAGAGATGGGGCCGGAAAGGGACACACAGACAGAGATGTAGAGAGAGGCAGGCAGAGGGAGAGAGGCAGGCAGAAAGATTGCAGATAATATTTCTAGTCTCTAATTGCAGGCTTTTATTAGGCCTTAAAATATGGCTATGTTCTCCAGTCTTCAAGGACGGTAAATAAAAAAAAAAAAAGAATCTGAAAACTATTCCCAACAGGCAGATAATGATTTATCATATCATCATGTGGATTTCTTCAAAACATAATCCAACCGTTATCCTAGGTACTATTCATGATCACCCTCTGTCAATATAATTTAAATTATGTTCATTTATTCTCAATTGTTTGGGCTGTTTTATCTACTCATATTTTAAAAATTTCACAAAACATTCTGTAAGATTTAGGCTTTTCCATTTTTTTCAATACGCATTACCTAATCATTTATATAAGTTTTCCTATTTTCAACAAGAAAACACAAACTATTAAACAGTTTAAAAAATTGAATTGTAGTATCCCCTTGTAATTAATATGGGGGGGGAGGGAAAGTATCTTGATCATAACATGCCTGTTATCACATCGAAAACACTGATTATACTACTGGACACAATATAATTTTAAAAGATAGAATGGTGACTCCTTACTGCTTCTCAGGATGATTTGCTGATCAGAGCGGTGAAATGCCAAATACGGGTATAAAGTAAGAAGGCAATTCTCTGCCATTGCAGCAACTTGTATTGAGAACCTGTTCAAAACAAAGTATAAAAGTGATCGTTTTCTATTTAGCCATGGCAATTAAGATATTTCATCACAAGGAAAAAAGACAGAATGAAGGTGTCTGGACAACTTTTCTCTCCTATTCTGGTTCAAAAGGAGAGCACACAGCTGGGACCGCACATGGCAAAATGGTGAGGTTTAGTATAGTATTTCTACTTCATAGTTTTACTATGAGCATGGATGTCTCATTAATCTCTAAGTCGAAGATTTAGCTGATATTTTGTGAAACAAACAAACTCTGTCTCTCAAAAAAAAAAGTTTTTGACGGGAAGTTTTCTTGAAAAGCAACTTCTATTTTGATTTAATGTTTATTCTATAAGACTTTACAGAAATCTCAAAATAAACATTTAGGCATAAAAAAATTCAATTTAAAAAACAATGAGATATTGACTGCAATTCCTAGAATATAATAGAAATTGATGTACATGCATCAATGTTCACTAGCATATCTGTTACATCTGCAGCTGCCACATTAATGTGTAGCAATCCACCCTTTAACTGCATATTTCACCTCAATCTCTCAGGGTGCAGTCAATAAGTCAGTTATTGCCACCAATGGATCCCTGTCAGCCATCTGTACGTATGTCCTTAGCTCATTGCAACTTCCAGATAATTCAATGGAGCTTAGATCTTTGTTATTACATAGCAGATTTTTTATTGCATATTAATTTATTAACTAACAACATTAACAACTATTTTGACTAAGTTGACAAAAATACAAAGAAAAATGTACTTTAATAATTCACACAGCATGCTGATATCCATCTTGCTTTAGTAGATTGAGAATTACGCATATTGAAAATACACCTTACACAGAACAAAAGAAAATATTTTCTACTTTCTTTAAATTACATATTGAAGGATAAATTCCTATTTAATGCAAACTTAGATTAATATTTTTAAAATACCACAAGACCTTTCAGATTAATTTATAATATGGCACAATTAGCTTCTCCTGCTTTGTTATAGAGTAACAAAGTGACCATGAGATGATGGAGTTCAGGATTCCCAAAGGAGGAAACAAGACAAAAAGCCATATCACAACCCTAGAATTCAGAAGAGCAGACTTTGGCCAATGAAGAGCCACAAGAATGAAGGAGGGACTGAAGAGCCTGCCATATGGGGAGAGACAGATTTGTGAATGTTCAGCCTGGAGAAGAGAAGGCTCAGGGAGATCTTCTCTACATGAACAAATATCTGATGGGAGGCAGTAAAAATAGAGCCAAACCCTTCTCAGTGATGCTTGGTGAGAGCAAAAGGCAATGAGTACAAACTGAAATACAGGAAATTCTATCTAGTCGTAAGAAAAAAATATTACCACGAAAGTGGTCTGCCCAGAGAGAGTTGTGGAGTCTCCATCTATGGAGATATTCAAAAACCAACCGGACAACAGAGTTGATTCTAATTTGAGGAGGGGACTTGAAGAGGGGCCTAGTTGATCTCTGTAGGCTCCTTCCAACTTCAGCCATTCTGTGATAATAAATATCAACACATTTATTGGCCACCTGTCTAATCATCACCATTTATTTTAATATGGTATTTTCCCAAAAGTGGGATTTGAAAGGAAACTTCAAGAAGAATGAGTCAGTAGTTAAAAAACTTAGCTAAGTTTCAAGACATGACACTCCATTTATAAGGAAACATGTTCATGCAGAAGAAACAAAAGTGCTAGGAGCTAATTATTTATTGTACACATTTCAGGCACTAAGATACAGGGTACCAGCCAGAAAATCATGCATATTTCAATTCAAATATGGTAAACCGATTACAAAGACATGTACATTCTGCATGTGTTTAAATTCATCTTGTACCGCAGACCTTTATTTATAACACCATTCATGAAGTGAAGGTACAAAGTTTTAAGTCTTGTGCAACCTATTTGTTCTGTATTTGCAGCAGAGCTTAACTTAAATCATATAAAAGTCTGCGTTATTCTATTAGAATGAAAGGTACCTGTATCACTAGAAAATGTGAAGTTACTAAATGTTATAAATTATTCAGTGTATTGCTTTATAATGCTTAATAAAGCAAGTAAAATATGTTATCTACATGAATCATAGAATCATTAAGGTTGGAAGAGACCTCAAGGATCATCCAGTCCAACCGTCCTCTCACCACCTATTAACCACTAAACCATGTCCGATTGTTATTTCAGCGTTTACTCTCAAACGCATATTTCCAAAGAACACAGAACAGGAGAACAGCCATGAAATACATTGGTTTTGCCAACATTTGAAACCTGCTAATCACCAAAAACTAAAGTTCCAACTGCATTGGCAAAAAAATACCATCCAACACTCTATATAAAAGCAGTTCATTCACACCTCTTAACTCTGATTTTTATTTTTTTTTTCATTTGTTTGTTTTAATGCTTGTGAAAAGACAGGAGAACTTGAGTCACAGATAACCTCCCTCGACCTGCTGGTCATGCTCTTCTTAATGCACCCCAGGATATCATTGGCCTTCTTGGCCGGAGGGCACACTGCTGGCTCATGGAGAGCTTGTTGTCCATCAGGACTCCCAGGTCCTTCTCTGCAGCGCTGCTCCCCCGCAGGCCAATCCCCAACCTGTACTGGTGCCTGGGGTTATTCCTCTCTAGGTGCAGGACCCTACACTTGCCCTCGCTGAATTTCATACAGTTCCTCTTCGCCCAATTCTCTAGTCTGTCAAGATCTCACTGAATGTCAGCGCACCCTTGCACTATATTTATCCTTTTTATTTTGCTCTAAAGTTAAATAACTCTGTTCAACAGTATTTAACAGATGCAGAATATCACTATCAATTTCTCAAGAATCCAAAAGCACTGGGATCTGACAACTTTCTGTAAAGACATTGCTTGGGTAAATTAAAACAAATATTTAAGGGAAGTTCACACTGCTAGTTCAGGAAACCAAACAAACTGCTTGCAGAATTGATTAGTGCCAAAAGCAAACTTGACATGAGAGTGAGGCATTTTACAGATCTTTAAGAACAAAAAATAACCTAGATGAAGGGAACAAGAAGTTGTAATTTAAAAATAAAGACTTGCCCTCCCCTCCCTCCCCCCCAAAATCCTTAAACAGATCCAGATATGACAGAACTGGAAGGGAGAGGAAAACATGACCCAGGCACTGGGTCATGAGATGACCCTCTGCCATTTCTATTGACAAATGAGCACCCCAACACTGAGAAGCCCTTATCCTTTGTAGCAGGGGATCAGGCTTCAACAGATATGAAAATAATATAATAATGGATAGTGACAGACACATTGTTTCACACAATATGCAAGACATTGCTAGGAAAATAGCCATATTTTTTCTAGTAGCAGCAATGATGTCCGTTCTTAATTCCTGAATAACAGACACTTCAGCTGGCAGGGACAATCAAAACGGTAGAAAGTCACAAGTGCAGAAAAGAACAGAAGTGATTAATGAGTTTGGACCATCCTGGTTTTCAAAAGCACTCCCAACTATCTGAAGTAAAATACCAATACATTATTATATCAGATGAATGCAGCAAAGACGTGTGCAAATGTCAAAAACAACATTTTCTAGCTCCCTGCTCTCTCCAAATGTAAATGATATTGAAAGAAAATGACAGCTCTTATTCTCTAAGGAATCCCAGCAGAATACATGCATTTGACATTTGCTAGCAGTGTCTGTTAAACTGCTGCATGGTTTAGGTACATTTCCCAACAGCAAAAGAGAACGTACTGTCTGCCTCCGTGAGACACTGAGATCTTGTGGACTATCAAAACAACTGGAAACGATTCATAACTGGGTACTTTTTAGTGATTGTGTCTCAGTGGCATCATGTTGTTATTAGAGGTCAAGATTCCTGACATACTCTCTTCCTGAATTTCCAGCCATGAACAACATGAATAACATCAGAAATTGCATGAGTTTCCCCAGCTTCCCAGTGGGAGAGGGAAAGAAAACAGAGAACTGTAGAACATGGGAAGCAAGGACCTCAGCACATTTGTGCCATCAATGATCACAGCAATCTATCCACCCATCACATGGAGGGGGGTGTTGGATATTTTGCTGCTCAGAAAACCATTTCCTTTGATTGTATGACACAACATCCATCTGGTTTATAGTACTTATTTTTTAGAAAGAATAAAGCTAAATGTCATTTCAATCAGGATGGCTGAACACTGTTTCCTGCTAAATTATTTATCTAATCAGCAAATTAAAAGATATAATAACAATTAGAGGACAAATATATAAAGATGCCATGCTTACAGATGCTTTTTTGGTTTAGTTTTTCAAGTTGAAGGAAATAAGTGTCATAACTAAATATTTCTTCACATTTATTACATACTTGCTCAAGACATTCTTGGATTTTATGGTATCTTTTACTTCTGTATTCCTATCAGCCCTATGCAAGGAAATGTCATTTATTCTACTTCAGAGTCAAAGGAGCAAAAAGGGAAACCTGAGATAAAAAAATAACATTAGAAATTAACTGCAAATTCTCATTTAAAGCAGTCATTAAATAAATACAAATGCACGTTCTTATGATCCATGTAATGGAATCTGTGCACACAGCAAATTACTTGCATAAATGACAAGCATCTATCTCAGTTTTCTTTTACAGCTACATATGGCACGGTTTTGCTATAAAACATGATTGCCTATTGTCTTTCCAATATTTTCTGTAAAGTAGCCAAATTCAACAATATCTATCCTCTACCCAGTGTTCACTCTGATTTAAAGAAAAAAAATATACATTATTATTTAGATGGACTTAATATGGGCTATGCAAATCATTCCTACTGAAGTTTTAGACCTGAATTTAGAAACACAAAACACTGTAGAGCCTAGATAAAAAAAATTACCAAAATGGAGTATTTGTCTCACCAATACTCACGTTTTGAAATATGTCACAATTAGTTTTGCTTAGAAGTTAAGGCTCCTCTTTCAAGTAGTTCAATACATAATATTACACTAACATGAAAATAACATTTTAACTCACTTATTTTAATTCCATCCCAGAACACAGAACATGAGTTAAAAATTTTAGTTGAAATCACTTTAAAATACATATTTTTATGTTGAAAATGGAAATATAAAGAGAGAATACCTGACAAATTATTACATCTTCAGCAGCCAATACTCTGAGATTTCATGGCCTATTAAACAAACCAGGAACCTATTCAAGACCAGTTAGCTTTTATAGGTGTTATAAAAGGTTACAGGTTTCATTGTTTTATTATCAAGGATCTAGAAGGTCCCAAAATCTCGTCTTTCTAAAAGACTCAAACTAACAAAGCAATTCAAATTCATTAGTTGCACAGTTTGAAACAAACTACTCAGATGTTTAGAATAGAATAGAATAGAATAGAATAGAATCATTAAGGTTGGAAGTGACCTCAAGGATCATCTAGTCCAACCATCCCCCCACCACCTATTACCCACTAAACCACGTCCCTAAGTACCATATCTAACCTTTCCTTAAACACCCTCAGGGATGGTGACTCCACCACCTCCCTGGGCAACCCGTTCCAATGCCCGACCACCCTTTCCGAGAAGAATTTTCTCCTCATCTCCAACCTGAACCTTCCCTGGCGCAACTTGCAGCCATTTCCCCTTTTAGATAATTAGTTGGATCAGGTTTGAAGTTTGGATGCATTTCACAGGTCTCCCATGCATGGGGGCCAGGAAGTATAAGGGTAAATATGCAGAGAACAAGAAATTTCAGCTACAGGTTACTATAGAGTGGAATATCAAAGTATGCAGTAATATTAACAGTAGCAATGAAACAAAGTCTGGATAAATTATCATAGACTTTATTAGAATAATAACGATATACTCAGGCACGTACTTAGACTTTTCCAAGTGAAGGAAACAATTCTTTCTGGTTATGATAAAAATAACTTCTTCAAAAAGCCAATATGAATAATGTTACTACACTGACTAATAGCACACAGAGAATCTCTTTGCTTTGGATGGTGTGCTATTTCATTCAGTTGTGTTTGGGTTTCACATCATGTGGTCCTACAGCCCACGCACACATGGAACTCCCTGACAAGAAATCACATACGCATTGGCAAACCAGTATTATTAGTTCTGTCCTTTAACAAATACTTATCCACTATGTTTTAAAATACAGCAGCAATTTTAAAATGATTTGACATTCCTGAGCATGACTTTTTTCATGTTTTCAAGAAAGGATGCCTCAGGTGATGGCTTTTGTCTGGTATAATTTTTTCAAAACACATCGAGTTTGCCTCTAAATTGGAAGACAGTATCCTTTATTTCATTTTAATGGCAAATATAGGAAAAAAGTTTATTACACATCAGAAAGGATTATTTCTCTCTAACAAGGTTTCAGAAGCTACTAGTGCATCATATAAAAACAGTTATTAAAACTAAATATTCTGCCTGCTCAGCAACTATATTTCTGACCTCATCATAAGCATTATCCTTTTCTCATAATTACTGCAAGCTTTAGCACACATTTATGAATCCCATCCCACACAATAATTAAATCTTAGAATTACATAAAATGAGTAAGAAATAGATTCTTGGCTGAAAATCTATACAGAAAAATATAAAATACTAATCCAACATGAGCAGAAGAAGCTGAAAAGTCCATAACCCTTTCATGAAAATAGTACAAAAATTAGTTTTATGCTTAGGAAAAAGTCCATTCTAAGCTGTAGGGCAGATTTTTAACCCTCAGAATGGTTGTTTTACTGAAGACATGAACTGTGGGAATGACTTGTAATTAAAACTACCTATCTTTCCTCCTCATGCATACACCAAGGGGAGAGATGAACAAAAGGGACAAATGCTGAGAACAATTATTTTTGCACGGAACATCTAATAACAGATTCGATTTACTAGGGGCAGTGGAGACCTTCTGCATTGTGTTTGACCATTAAAGTTACTTTAAAAACAGCCTACAATAGAATCAAAATATGTATGAATTTCATGCTTGCATGTGTCTTCATCACTCAACAGTGTTTTAGAGAGATGAATTTTGGTATGAACACTGCGTATAAATTGCTGTCAAATTCTTAAGTGTTCTGTCGTAAAGGAATGTAGGTCTAACAGGAATAAGACCACATAAATTCCTAAGTATTTTTCAAACATGGAGGTTACATTCCCAAATAATTTCAGTACTTATGAAAACTCCAAATGTTTTCTGACATAGTGCACAGGATTGCAGCTCAGAAAAATATAAATAAATAAATAAAGAGTGTAAAACGCATCTGTCCCTTATCCCTTCTATCTTGACACCACCCACTTCTGCTGGTGCTGCTGTCCAGAAAGTCTGTGTAAGGTAGTGCAGAAGACACTGAAGAACCCAACACAGAGGGAAGAAGACACCAACAATTTTCTATACTTTACTATCCAGTCCTGTGTCTCATAGACAGTAGCATCCAGAGTCCTAATAAGCTAAACAAGTAACAATATTACAGACATTTCAGGAAGAACTAGAGATGAGGAAATGCCTCAGCTCAGTCTACAAACTCATAATAGACTGTCCTGCTCTTAAAAGCTTAAAAACAGTGAACATAAAACCAAAGAAGGAAAAAATAATAATTAAGACATAACAGAAGAAGAGGAGTTTAAAGTGACAGACTCAAAAAAAAAATAGTAGTAGAAAGCAGGGGAAAAAAAGAACAGACAATACAGAGAGCAAAAGACTGAAGAATGACATACACATGACGTAGAGAGGGGGAAGTTCGGGATGTCCCTTAAAAATAAAACTGGGACATGTTTGTTGCTGGTTCCTAGCAAAATGAAATTCTGACTTCCAGTGTAATTCCTCCTTGAGAAGTCTCCTTACCTTTACTCTTCTTGAATTCTTGGGTACCAGAGGAACACCTGAAGCTTTTGAGAGGACTGAAAATGGAGTAATCCTTTGCAAGATCACTCCACTGCAACTTTGTAAAGATTTGCAAATAGGTGGCAAGAACCACCAGTTCTTCCAGATGCCATTAGGATAAAGCCAGAAAAGAGACAGATTCTAAACCAGTCACAAACATTTAATTGTTTTTAAAAATTAATCATTATTCAATGCAATAAAATTTCACAGAGTTTGGCTCAGCCCAAAATCTGACCACTTTGAAATCCAGCATGGAATGGACTGTAAAATTTTAATAAGTTATTTATCAAAAAGCAAAATATTTTGTAATACAAAACATTGGGATTTGCTGAATATGTCTCTCCAAAGTAATCTGAGAAGACTAAAGTAGACATAAGAATTACCAGTAGATACAAATGACATACAAGACCTTAAGATAACCACTTAGACAAGTCTTACCTTAGAGACTAAAGCTGAATTTTGTGCTTTCAAACTGTAAGTTAGTTTTAAAAAATGTACATTTTTATGTTTCATTTTCATTTTTTTTCAGAGTGATTCTTGTATGTCTTTACCCAACCATTATGAATTTTGTGTCTTATATCCAACTTTGTCAGCTGGGACCCTGCTCCTAAATGAATATGAATTGCACACATTACCTGTTTTCCTCTTCATCGATGAAGAACATGTTCCCTAAAAATGACACTGGTCTAGATGATCTGAAGCTGATATGACAAATTAGTTCCTTATTTGTTCCATCTGATGAAAAAACAATATCTCGTCCTTGTGGGAACTGTACAGAAAAGGGGCAAATCCTGTCGCCATTTTCAAGTTCAAGCTCTGGAAGTTCAACCTGAATTTGTGATTGCCTGTGTTAAAAAAATAAATAGTAATGGTGTTTTTTTGCTCATAGGGTAACAGTAACATAGTCGATTAACAGATTCACACACCTACAAAACTGCTTTTCGTAGTTAAATACAGAAGAATAAACTCAGTTTTGAAGTATAAATCAAGTGAAACTAACTAAAGAATTAAAATTCCTCTAGCATTTAGATGCTGGTTTGTTTTCTACATATGTATCTGAACATTTTATACTGACTCACAGTAGTTCAACATCCAAATGAAAAGCAGTTTCTACTAACTGTGCTACAAAGGGCATAAATATTACTAACTTACTGTAAGATTTCCTAAACTTAAAGCTTTCACTATTACCGATTAAACTGTATTACTGAACAACAAGGTAAAGCAAGTTTTAGAATAGGAATATTAAGGGGAAATTTGTGAAGAAATTTAAGATGCTTTCCCCGGTTATGTCATTTTAGGTTCCAGTCAGTCCGGGTCCATATGGAATCCTTTCAGTTCCAACTACTGAGTTAATGACAATAGACAAATCACTTGATAAATTACTGTAACTCAAATGAGATAAGAAAATAATAATTTGAAGGTAAAGTTAATTTCATTAATTTATGGCAACTTAATGAGTTTTGCTCCAAATCTTGTGGTATTGAAATGACACCTACATAAGCATAACAAACTAACATGATTGCTCTTTACAATTACAAATAGAAAACTTGTATCTTAGAGACCAGAAAAGCATATTTCAACACACATGTACACAAGAGTGCTTGGAATGATTAAAATGTTAAGATTTCTATGAAATTGGAATAGTTGTGGTGCTGGGTTATGCTACATAATACAATGATTACAAAAATGCTCTCTTACAAATTCAACTAACATCATAAAGTGGGTGATCCACAGAAAAATGAAACAAATATATGGATTATTTAGTATATTAAGTGACATGATTAAACAGTTGAACGGTCCTCTTTGGTACTGATCTTGCTTAAGAAGGAAAAAAAAATACAGTGCTTTATAATCTGTGGAGTAGAGAAAATAAAACAGTAGAAAGATTTTATCTGATCACAATGAGAAAAAAAGAAATAAGAAATCTGGTTAAAGTTAACACAAAAATCTTGGTAAGACTCTCTTCTTATTTTTTTGTGCTATTCAAAGTATTTTTAAAAGAATCAGACAGAATGAATATATCAGAAAATGGTTACTTCATGAAGTCGGAATGTTTTGAGGAGAGATGAGCTTGTTGAATGTACAGCAATATTAATTAGATGAACTTTCTCTTAAAAATGCCAAATACTCTGCTGAGCAGAAAATTAATAGTAACCTTCACAAACAAAAGTTAATTCAGCTTTTCAGAAGAGAACAAACTCAAGAATTATTCAGGATTTCTAGAATAAATTTATTTTTATAATTTTACCTTAAATAATCTTGTGGAATTATATTGATGGCTGTTTCAGTTTTCACATCCAGAGGAACTGGCATCAGCATTAAAAAGGGGGGATCAAAATTTATTTTTGGTGACTTCAGAGTTCCAAACAACGTTATTTTGTAATGTGATGGATTATCATTTAGATACACTGACATTTCAGCTGTGTATGTCCCAGGACAAGCTGTTAAAAATGGAAAAAAAAAAAAAAAAAGTAATAATAAAACAAAGCAAACAACAAAAACATCCCCACAAAATTATATTGCCATAAATACATGCTACTAAAAGAGTTAGAGGTTTTGGTAGTGTTTTTTTCATTTTTCTTTTTAAAATCCATCAGTATTGCTTTCACACTCAAAATGTCACTTAACATATAGTAAATGTATCAGAAGAATTATTTATTAAGAAAGCTTAGAACACTTGCCTGTAGCAAACCAGCAATCTGTATTTTGTTCAATTTGTTGGAAACTTTTCAGTTCCAGTTCTTAGCTTACTGTATTAACATTCCTTTATATGTAACATCAATGTAATGTTTCTCAGAATCATGAACTACACTAATTAACACACAGAATGCTAACTTTATAAAGGAATAAAGATCAGGTGCATCTGACTGCCAAGACAAGAAAAAGTTGGTGCCTTTTAAGACAGCAAGCACTATATTTTAACAGATGGCTGTTGCCAAGTCAGCCTCACACAAGCCAGCAGGACAAGTTCTACCCCTCCTGGAGAGCATCGCCCATTTCCTTGCGTTCTGCCCTTCTCATGCCATCTTGCTAACTGCTGCAAGACAGTTTTTCCTAGGAAGCACATTTTCTTTCACTGATACAGAGAGCAAGGCCATCGCTACATTATCGAAGTGGTGTTCCAAACCATGCAGTGCCATTTACCAAACTCTCACTCATTCCCACCTGCTGAAGAGCTAGGAAAATAAACAATTTTAAGTGCCAACTAAGGAACACCTCTTGTATCTGGAAACAAATCTGCATGATAACTTATAAGACAACTCAAAAATTTTAATCTTATCATTTTTGAGAAAAACACCTTTCCCTTTGATTCCCCTCTGTCATAAGATTAGCAAATAAAGGAAGAAAGGGAAGATACAGCAAATCAAATAATTTTGTATTTTTTGTATCTGTATGAGCACATATACATGACTGCAAACAAAAAACATGCAACAAACTCTTCTGAGATTATCTCTGATAATTATTTTCACAGTCTGAAAAAGAGCTGCCATTGCTTCCATACACAAAGAAGAAAACTTAGTGACTTCAAAATATTTTGACTTATTCCCTCCTCATAAGAGACAATTTCTTCATGGAGATGATAATAGAGGAGCTTCACAGAACCTTGTTAGCTCACCAGAACACGGCCTGCAGACCCCTTCATTTCGGACCAGTAAACAAACTGGCTGTTGTGGTTCAGCCCCAGGCGGCAGCTGAGCCTCACACAGCCGCTCGCTCACTTCCCTCTGTTGAATGGGAACAGCACAGGGGCAGCCTACGGAGTTGAGATAACGACCATTCAATGGGCCAGCAAAGGGAGAGAGGAACAGCAACAAAGCAGCTGGAGTTATAACGGGGCGTAAAGAAACACGATGACAAACAGAGCACTTTACTGATCAAGGACGACCAGAGGTCCAGCCCACACCCAGTCCGTCCCGGAGCAGCACCACCCACCCCCTTTTATGGGGCATGAGGGCACCTGGTCACATGTGACCAGCTCAGCTCATCTGGCCTGGCTCCTGAAAATTAACCCTGACCAAAGCCAGGACACTGGCAAAGTAAAAACCAGATGAAAGGGGAACTTGTTGCAGTGTTTGCAACATCTGGCTAATTGCCTGTTAGACAGAAATCAACTTCAGGAGACAGTGAGGCTCAGAAGGCTAAGAAACTTGTGCTTCTAAGTTTTGATGCAACCAGAACACACCTTTTTCTGGCACTTCACCCTTTTCTGAGGGAAAGGTGGGAGAGCATCAGAAAAGGTCATGGAGATGTATGAAGAGCCCAACAGGCTGTTTATGACATGCTTGTAAGGAAAGACATTCTACAGAAGTTATTCCCATATACAGGCTAGTCTACGGTCCTACAGCTATGCTCTAACTAAACCATATTTCCGGTATCCTATCTTCATATATATGTATGGCAAGCGGTAAAGGAAAGTGAAAGGTCATAACCAATAAATGCCATAGGGATGGAACTCCATGAAGGAAGAGGAGCATATCTTCGTAACAAAGAATACGCTAGTTTTCCCTAACTCACATTTTAAAATATTCATAGTAACCATAGTCCCAAAGTTAAACCTTCAAAAGCTAGGAGAGAATAGTGTTAATCTTTCCTAATACAAACTTTTAATCCATACTATACATAAATATTCTAAAAAAAAATCCATTAACTTCATGATCACATCCACTTGCCATAGAATCCCTGACTCAGAAGGCAGAACAGACAGTGCTTATTCTGCATCGCTGATCATTCTGTGTGACTTCACACGTTTACTAATATCAAAATTCTGCATAATATGTAAACTAATAATTTATTACTTCTGTTAGAAACACCAGGATATTGTGATACTGTCTTCATTTTAAACAGACACAAAGACAAAAAAAAGTTAATTATTCCGTTAAGCGCTGTTCACTAGTTTGCAATGCCTAGGACCAATGTTTTCAGGATATTTCATGTTAAATATATTATTTTGAATTTAATAAGAATTATGTCCTCAACTAACAGCTGAAGTCATGAATTTATTCTATTAACCAGCCCTTTCATGACTACTGTCAAAGCTTGTGTTGCTGTTCACATTCTGATATACCACCATTAATTTCTATAGGGCAAACAAGCAGTCCAGCAGATGTGAAAGTTTTCCTTAGGGAGATCTGATGGTATTTACAAATCTGCCAATCTAAATTTGCCAAGGGCTAACAAAAATCTGTAGAATTATATGGGAAATTTCCCCTCTGTCTTTTCTAGATATATTTATTAGGAGAAAAAAGCATTCATTATCTTACCTTAGAAAAAAATGAATAAAGGAACACAAGTTCTCAAAGTATGCGTGTGCATATATATTCATTAGCTGCTTCAGTTTCAGTCAAATTTGCACTAGAAAGCCCATCCAGTTCAGAGTGCCTAACTCCCCAGCATACTATCCTGGGACTATACTTTATGCAGATTCCTTGTTAACAGGGACACAAACAGATTATATTTCTGCTGTAAGTCAGCTTTATACATATGCAAGTTCTCCCCTTGATCCTGCTCATGCACTTCTGGAGGAGAAATATTTCAAGTCCCCACACCTTCTACCCCACTGGTTTCAGTTACCATTTAAACTAGCAGTAAAAGCTAGTTTAAATGGTCACCCCTTTAAGGATGTCCACATTCCTTGTTCCTCTCTAGCAGCACAAATCTAATTTTTCATTCCCCCCCCTCAAATCTTAACCGTATAATAGCACAGGGTTTGATCTTTTGATAGTGAGTGGGGCTCTTCTTACCCTCTTCAATTTGAATTACATTGTTATTGAAGTTCCTACAAACAAACAAACATTTGTTTCCTGCCTCCCAAACAAACATTTTTAATTTAGTTGCCTTGGACTTTCCAATAATTCATGCTTTATTGCATATATACACCTTCAGCATAAATGGGTGCCAATGAAGAATCTGCATACACAAAACACAGACTTCAAAGCAGAGAAGTTACAGGTAGTTAAAACTTAAAGGCAAGCCCTACAAAAAATGTAAAAATATCAAAAGTAAACTATTAATTTCTCCACAGAAACTGTTTAAGGGCATAGTTGTTTAATATCTTACTGTTACAGGAAAAAAAAAAACCAAACCAGAAGATGGAGGTCATGACAGTCATCTGTGCCCGTTACATAACCATCAGTCTTCCAGGGGCACTGAACTCCTGCTCACTCACTAGTGCATTTGTGAGTATTCTTCCACACAGGATCCCAGAGTACAGATTTATTATACCTCACTATGCTGCAGATAACCTTTTGCATACCACAATAAGATATAGGGAATTTTTTCCATATACTGTTAATACATTATGCTATAGTACAGTAGATCATCTTAATATACCTTCAGTTGTTGAGAATCTCTATTAAATTTTGTATACTTTTTTAAAGAGGTAGCATCATATTAGCACATATTATATAAATATTTGCATTTAACTTGACACTATAGGTTACTACTGTATTTTGCAGTCTCATTATTATAAATATTGCAGCATATTTAAACAAATTAATGCACCTAAAAGTTCATTTTCAGGTTTGTTCACCCCCACATACTACAACTTTACAGCACACCATATTCATTAACTAGGTTCCCTGTGTGGGTTTTGACCTATCCAATGTTCTCTTACAAGGAAGAGTAATTATATTCAGTGAAGTTATAGTACAAGCAGGCTATAAATCATGGGAAAATACTTAGGACATCAAATTATGGGCAATTGATTTTTACAGTTATTTATTATTTTCTGTAAATAAAAGACATGGGAACACAGCAAAAATACAAATAACTTCAAATGACAATTATTTATCTTATTTATCAGTCCTCTATGTATATAAACATCTACATTTACACATACAACTTATTCAATAATTCAAACTATTTGCTTTTATTTGCATGCTGTTCTCTGTTTACAGTCTTTGCAACACGCAAGCTATTTTAATATAAATCTCATGACATAAACACCTGAATAGCACAACCATCATATGGATATCACTTCACCTATTCATTATCACACGATTCCTCTCCAGCTATTGCATAAAACAGTATATTTTTTTTGTTAAATTTCCTCTGTCTTAAATGCCAGAGTGATACTTAGAAGAAGGAGAAAATGAGACCCTGTGTTCATTCAGGCCCTAAAAATCAGCAGGTATATGGAAATACACATTTATTCTGTTTCTCTTCCAAGTCTAATATTGTCCTAAGCAATTTTCTTTTCCAAGCTATATATGTTAACCTAATCAATGCAAAATGCAGCTATTATATATCCTATTAGAGAAATATGTTTCTCAAATTCAAAGCAGACAGAAATGTTTGTGTTCTTCATAAGTGATTATTTTAGTATGATCCACAATTATTCTAACCATGAGCACATTCTGCAAAAATATCCATTAGAATACCGTCTCAAAGTTACAACACTCATTTTGTAGGTTTTATTACTGAAATGCTGCAGAAAAATTATACTCCATTGAAAGCAAAGTAGAAATTTAAGAATGAAAAATGCTTAAAAGAAACAGAGCTACTGTAAACTACTTTTTTTTTTTTAACTGCATCTCAAGGAAAAACAGAACATTATGAGTGTTTGTTTTTCACTTTCAACCTCCTATATTTCCATTCTTCTTCCCTCTGCACTCTTACTCCAAAGACCTGGGGCCACAAAATGTTTCTGTTCCTTGACTTCTTTAACCTACTTTTCCTCTCAGTTGTATCTCAACAGTTTCTTAAAATTTAGAGGTTTACCCAAAGCCTTTCTTCTGTCTAGACACACTCTCCAGACATGCTTTGAGTAGATCCTTACATCCTTCACAAGTAAACTGAGATTCCAAGTCTTTTTTTCCAAAACTTTATAAAACTGAAAAGAGATAACTTTCAGATTTTCTACGACAATCTCTCTCTGCATTTTGTTCAGTCTTCTTGCCATCCTGCTGTTTAACCCCTTCTAGTTTTTTATATTTTAACATTTTCTCACATTCTGGGACAATATTTTCATTCACTTCACCTAGTATCCTTGGATTTTTTATTTCATATTGCTCCCAAAAAGAATTCTTTAACCCAAATTTTCATCTCTGCTTATTTTATTTTGATAACCTACATAAATTATCACTAAAAATCAATTGAAGACCTCCATAGATGAGAAGGAAGATGAGATCACATCCTTTGGTTCCACAGTCAAGGATTAAGTGAATTACAAAACAGAACATACTTAGTAAAAAATTTTTATTGCATTGAACACATTTTTATGGCTGTTTCATAAACGTGTGGTTCAGAGCCAAAACCAGGCATTTTGCAATTTACTTTGGAGGAATGTAGTGGAAAAGGAGACAAAGTGATGCATTAAAACCTGAAACATGCTCTAAATATTTTTGCTCAGCCTTCCAATAGTAAATAGCATTTAACATTCTTCTAGCAGTTTAGTCTGTAATAATATATAATTTAATAGAGTAATTAAAACTCATATTTCTAAAAGGATACCTCACAGACAGTTGAGAAATGTAAAAACTACAACTATAGACACTGATTGGGTCAGAAACTTTCCAGGTATTGTACGCACAAAGAAATTCTACTTCAGAGAAGTCAGACTTTGCTACTCAAAACAGAAATTGAAATAATTTAAAACAAACAAGCTTGTAAATAATTCTACAAAAATCATTATATATTAATTACTTTTCCACTTCGTGAAGCAAAATCACAAGCTGATGTGATTTTTCTTCAACCATAAGTTGAAGACAAAATCTACCAACAAGGCATAAGCCATAATAGAAAAATGTTTTGAAGCACAGCAAGCAACTCCAATCAACACGTGCAATTAAATATTACTCTTGCATATTCATAACATGTTTGTAGAGCAACATTTAATACAGTCTTCTCAATTTATCATACAGAACCATGGCAAGACTCTTACACCTTTATTTATCTATTTATTTATAATTATATTAAACTGTTCCCAGTGTGTAATTGATATTATAGATTTCAATCCTGTCATAAAGAATAGAAGCAACATCTTTCTTTAGGACATGGATGCTCACTTGCTGACTCAGAATCAGATCCAATCGACAAAAAACTTTTCCTCCTCTTGAGAATGCTGGGGCCCAAAAGTAGGCTACTTCAAACTGTCAAAATGACTGTTTTGACAGAAGTCTGTAGGCATCAGCTGCATACACTGGTGGGCACTGAAAAGTTGTCTTACATTACTCTCTATCCTCAACACTTGACTGGGAATAAGGTGGAATCCTAATATTCATGTTCTGCCACTCCTCTTCTGGTGTGGTTGATTACAATCTTCCTACATGCTCCAAAGTTTTGTTACATTTTTTATTACATTTTTTATTACATTTTTGGTTTTGTTACATTTTTTATTTAGGGTAATGGTTGCTTGAGCAGACTACTCACAAAATCACCTAGCTATGGTATTTTCTATCTCCTTGAGGCAGGAAATTTCCTTTCTTATCTAAATTACGGCCATTTAAAAAACAAGTTCACATACATTCCAAGTACTCTTGGAAAGCTTTCATATCTAAGTCAGTCAGCCTAACTGCACATGAAGGAGCAGTATGGAAAATGATTCAGCTATCCCAAGCCTTTGATGCTTTATATGTGCAAACCAGATTTTTCAAATAATGCTGTCAAGTGATTCCATGCTTTGTGTTAGGTCTGCAGATGTCTTATTTTCTCAGAACAACAACAAACCTTTCTTTTGGCATTTTTAATTTGTTATTTATTCCTGTTAACTGGAAGTTAATCAAAGCAAGCTCTAGTTGCAATTCATCATAAAAAGTAATTTAAACAAATGTAAGAAAATGGTATATTGGACAAACTATCTGTAGAAGAATTCAGAAAATTACTTACAGGGGCAGAAGAACACAGTAATACTGATTTTTTGTCCTGGATCAAGGAATCCACTCTGCAAACTAATTCTAAAAATATCAGCTTCTGTATTTTTGCCTAGACCATCACAATTCAATTTCCATGTCAACTGCTGCCTTGAGATATTCTTCAGGTCAAGCTTCTGTAAATATTTGCAGAGAAAGGAGGACATGATGAAAGAGGGAAGGCAGCAAACACCGTGACACTTTTCACATTGCCCTATCCTAAGCATTCATTTTGCAATCAGATCAGAGTGAAAGCAAGAAAGCAGTAGAAAGCAATGAAGAACTCAGTTTATTATATCTGTAAGGTGAGAAGATGAGCATGCCTATCAGCACAGACTAGGATCTTTCCAGTCACTCACCACATTCACAAAGAGCAATACTTTTTTTCCAGAATGGAAATATCTCATTTATGTGAGGTAAATAGATCAAAGCGTCACGGTGGGAATGCTTAGCCAACAGAAATGAGGAGTTTTTACTGATACAAATGAAGCACAGCAAGCGCTAAACACATGGCTCATGACATCTAGACTTACAGGAGGGTATGTTGAAAAAACAAGTTCAGAACACGTTTTCAAAACCCATTCTCTCAATTCAATATGACAAAGGTGGGAAAAAGAAAACCCATTCCTCTATCTCAGATTTACTCTTTCAACTCCTAACATATCCATAGCTAGGAAAAGGCCCTGACTATGTACCATCATTGTTTTCTGAAGATACTTCAAAAACAATTTCAAGAGTTAGCATCATTGCCAAAAAAACATTTTTTATAATTTCCAAACAAAGCCTTTTGGAATAAGAAACAATAAGTTACGTTATGGTATGTTTTGCATACATACAGTCAAATTCTCTATGTTCCAAAACAAAACGGCTGTGGTCAAATATGCTATTTAGTGCCTTTCTCCCATTAAGTCCCAAATCATGACCAGGAATATTTTGGAAGAGTGCCAGTTGGAACAGATAGTACCATACAACATACTGGGACAGAAATTTAACAGTACGGACCATCATGGCACATTGACTGCATTCCTGCAGCGTCATCTAGTTTACTAGTATAGGCAGAAAATCTTTGGAAATAAGCTATTTCTTATACATTTCATTGTCTGTTTCTCATGGTTCCCCATGCTTTCTCATACATCAGAAAATCAGAACAAGCTCAATTATGATTTTTGGAAAGAAATATCTAGTAATCAAAAGACAAATTTTAAATCAAAACCTGAACAAAATTACAATGGGAGAGCTTTCAAATATTTAAGCCATACATTTGGAACATGATTGAATTTTGAGTTCTAAATCTGTATTCTTTTCCCAGTCATTTTTGTGTAATTAAAAGCTACATCTAAGAATAACAACACTTGTGACTACGTACCTGAGAATTCAGATTTTCATCAGCAATATTGAAATGCATGCCACTTGAATGTTGTGCAAATTTAAGTTCCATTGAGGAGAACTCCAACGGTGATTTAAGTACTGTTGGAAAAAATAATTTCAGTTGTTTATACAGAATTATTTTGACAAATATTTCCTCAAAGTCCCTTCACAAAATCATTGTTTCTGCACGTTTTGCAGAAATGTTTCTTCCTTCGTTTTAAAGCCATATTTTCCCTCTATTGTTCCCATACTATACACATAATTACTGTAATTTAATTTTCTGTCTTATTATGACCCTTTTGTCTCATGAAAATTATTTAAATTTTGTATCTGAGAGACTTACAGGATCTCACTTTCCTATAAAGGAGAGAGCCACATAACCTTCCTCTCACAGATGAATGATTTTACCTTTGTGATGGTAATCATCAGAAAAGTCTTGAAAGATTTTATAACAAACAGCATTTCTCTTAATTTCATATAGCTGGAACAAAGAAACCATCACAAAGGATGAAGTTTTAAGTGAGGATTTAGAAAAACAAATGTCTCATTTTGCTTCTTGATTAAACACTGGAAATTAACCTAGCCAGCACACAGCATTCTTTTATTAAAATCTGCAAGCTTGTTTCACACTCAGTGAGGAAGTGTGTTGATCAGTTTTCTTCTCACCCTGAAAAGCCCAAAGGATTTCCTAATCACATATCTCACATTACGTAAACAATAATACTATCCATGTTTCTCTAAAGCACAGGCATATAAACTCTATAAACTAGTACTATTTCAAACTAGGAACCTAATCTGCTGGAATGCTTCTAACCAATATGCACCTGTCACTCATGAAATTCTCACCTCTCACAGAAACTGCCTGCACAAGGAAAACACAGCATGACTGAAAGACTAGTAAGGAAATGAAATTATCTACCCCACAAAAATATTGTGAGATTGATTTTTATTTTTTTTTTAAAAAGTCAGTTCACATGAGGTCATTACATTGATTGTCTTTTTCCTTTGTGCCTGGTTGAGGTAGGGCTTATGTCTTTTCCAGCTGACTTCTGTGTTTTGTTTTGGGTGCAGTTTTTTTCTTCTTTTTCAGTGCTCTCTTGCGTACTGATAAGCAGTCTCTAAGGGAAAAGTCTTACAAGTATGTAAGCAAGAGACCTGCTTTCCTTTCCAGGTGCTGAAATAGTCTACAATCTTTGGTTGGGTTTTTTTGGTTCCTTTGGTTTTGGTTTTTTGGTTTTTGTTTGTTTGTTTGTTCTGTTTTTAAAAAAGAAAAGAAAAAAAACCTCCATGATCCATGATGGATTGAAAATATATTGACTACACTGAAGCTAAAAGACTTGGTTGACTACTCCAAGATTATTATAATTCTTTTCTCAGGGTGAAGAATCCCGAGTACAAACATCAGATATAAGCTATTGATTTAAGTGCCAACTTCACAGTCCTGTGTAGTCTGAATCCCAGTTAACCACAAAAACACTCACAGAGAAAAAAAAAAATAATAATTATAAGAGCGGAAAACAAATGTGCCATTGAGCACGCAGTAGTGAGAATTAGGCATATTGATCAAATCAAATCTTTGAACTTCTAAAAGGCATTTTACCCACTTTTAGTTTTTAAAGTGATCATCTGAAATGATGAATCAATAACAGACCTAGTCAAGTTGTCAGAATGTAATAAAATTATCAAGGTTTTTTTAACAGTAAAAATAATTTGGCTAGTTGCCTGTGTCTGTATGGTTACATCAAATACTGAGTGGTCAAGGCACTTAGAATTATTTATCCCTCTCCTCAGCACATCAACATTTACTGTAAGAATATAATTCCAATACTTAAATTTAAATAGAAGTCAAACTATTTTTTTCAACTATTTCTTAGAATTGTAAGTATTATATATTCACTTTAATACTATGAATACTTGTTGGCCTATACTGGTATTTTGAAGAAATTCTGTCAGGGAAAAGTACAAATTTCTGACAAAATTTCTTGCTGTAGGCAAACAGTCCATAACTTTGGCCATTAACAAACTCTAACAGGTCAGAAGACTGCAGTTCTTCACATAAAAACAAACAGAAGCAAACAGACTAAATTATCACCAGGTCTCTCAGAGGAGATCAGGGCCAGTAAGAGGCATTTTAAAGGAGTTAAGTATAGCTAGAGCTCCTAGTTTTGACAGAGAAAGAATAGAGGGGAAAAAAAGAGAGTATGAATGGCATTCTACTTTTCTACACTTTTCAGATGAACTGCTTTAAGTACTGGGGTCTTCATGATAAGGTCTGGAAACACTAATGAACGAGTAGAAACAAAAATGAGTTTTGGTAAACTAATTTTTACATATTGCAAATAACTACTGAAAAAAACCCAACATATTTTCCCAGCATGTCATAATTTGGCTTTACATGTATTTAGAAACATAAATAAAAATTACAAATGATACAGTTATCAAGGACATTTCAGTTAAGTAGTAACTCTCTGCAATTAGAATACAAGCAAAAAGATCACTAAAAATGTAAGTATCCACCCTCTGCTTGAGTCCCTAGTTTACCTACCAACTGCTTTAACACTACAGAATGGAACAGGCACAGTCACCACTCGTGGCCGAGGAGCAACGATGTGCTTTGCAGATCCAACAGAAGTTGCAGATACAAGGCTTGGCTGTGTCAATGGCGAGTCAGCCTGAGGACTATTAACTGGAAGAGTGAAGTCATATGCTGCCACCTAAAGGACAACAATATCATTGTGGTCACTTTCCTAAAGAAATTATAGGTATTTCTTGAACTGTCTGAGTGGTATTACTATTTCAGAAGAATTATTGAAATTAACTTAGGACCTGATCATGATATTAATAGGATAGTTGTTTATTAGCACCCAGTATGAGCCCCTTAAGTAAGCAGTGACCAGCCATTTTTTAGCCCACCGAGGAAAAAACCTGTATGCCCAAAAGTATCAGGGTTATCAGCACAGCTGCAGACAAAGCTTCTGGTAAATCACTGTGTTGGGTTCCTCTCCAACCATTCTCCTGAGTGAAAAAAGATTGGAGCAGGGGCCCAAATGCATAAGCATGAACAAAGAGTCAGAAAACAAAGCTATGTAACTTAAGAAAGCCTTTCTCGAATGCTGAAGAGGAAAGGTCAGCTGTTACAGTATACCTCAGAAGAAAAAAAAAACATAAACAAACAACAAAAACTCTTGAAACCTCTGTCATTGAACACCACTTAATTTCTGGAGGCCAATTTCCAGTCATTTTGATCCTAGTTTTATCTCTGCCATCACATCCCGAAATAAGTGGGGTTTAGAACTTAAAGATAGCATGTTTTATGCAAAATCCTCCTTTTTGACAGACTATGCACTTGAGATGCCAAATTTATTTCACAGTGTACTTTCAAGGAGGCATTTCTTGCTTCTCACTCTGTCTTTCCAAGGATCAACACACTAGCATAGGATGTTCTCCAGACAAAAAGGTATGGGTGACTCCGGCCTATGAAATCTGCATGCTGCTTGAAATTTGCAGTAAAACCATAGAATCATAGAATATCCCAAGTTGGAAAGGACCTATAAGGATCATTAAGTCCAACTCCTGGCTCCACACAGGACCAGCTCAATCAGAGCAGATGACTGAGAGCATTGTCAGATGTTGTCAAAACTCAGATGACTGAGTTTTCTTGAACTCAGCCAAGCTCGGTGCTGTGACCACCTCCCTGGGGAGCTTGTTCCAGTGTCCCACCACCCTCTCGGTGAAGAACCTTTTCCTGATCTCCAGCTTAACCCTTCCCTGACGCAGCTTCATGCCGTTCCCTCGGGTTCTATCGCTGGTCACCAGAGGGAGATCAGCACCTGCCCCTTCGCCACCCCTCGTGAGGAAGCTGTAGGCTGCCGTGAAGCCTCCCCTCAGTCTCCTCTTCTCTAGGCTGAACAAACCAAGGGACTTCAGCCTCTTCTCATACCTCTTCCCCTCTAGACCCTTCACCATTTTGGTTGCCCGTCTCTGGACACTCTCCAATAACTTTGTCCTTTTTGTGCTGTGGTGCCCAAAACTGCACACAGTACACAGTACCACTGCAGTGTAGAGTAGGACAATCACTTCCCTAGACCTGCTGGCAATGCTGTGCTTGATGCACTCCAGGATATGGTTGACCTTCCTGGCCAACCAGCTATGTAAAGAAGTTATTAATCATTTAAAAGCTTTCCAAAATTGCAGAAAATAGTGCTTCACTTTCACATATATGGTAGTGAGTAAAATATACAAATGACAGAAAAAAAAATAATTAAACATTATCCTAAGCCAGGCCATAAGACACATACCCATCTGCAACAGAACCAACACACAGCTTAGATAATGAGAAGCAAGTGCGTAGCACTTAGTGTTTGGAGTTCCAGCAGGGTTCGTAACACACAAATACAAACTCCTGGTGAGCAAGATGTGTGCTGAGCCTTGTGGAACTTTTTGTGTATTTGTGCTTAGCAAGAGGAAAGCACTGGATGAGAGAAAGTTTCTCTAATGAGGTCACCACAGTCCCCTGATTTATATTGATATTTCAAGTCTGATAATGGTTAGATTTTATAACATAGCATTGGCTTTTCAAAATTAACATGATGAATACCATTTAAGATTTTTTTTAGTCATTAATGCTCAAGGTGTGTCATAAACTCAGATTGAGTAAAAATATTCTGATTTGATTTACATACTCTTCTATTTTTAGTATCTCAAGTCACCCATATAAAAAAACTTCATCAACTTACATCTTCAAAATATGCTTTTGTGGCATAAAACCACATAATTAAAAATTAGACTGGAAAGCATCTTTTCTTCATAGTGTCAGAAGTTCCTTTCACTTCAAAGTATGTGTGAAAAACATGATTTCATGTCACTAAGAACACTGGCTCCTTACAGGTTTAGAGAAACAACTTATTATCTTTTCTTACAGCTGAAAGTAATAAGCATTGCACTTCAAGGCTGTGAAATCCATCAAAAAAACACCACCCCAAAACTCAAAAACCAAACCAACATTTTTAAAACTTTTTCCAAAAACCTAAGAGAAATTTGATAGACTACAGCTGAATACATCGTTATTTGGTAACCCCGTTAGCTGTTAAATACATAAGAGAGAACTGACACCAGTGAGAGGAAAAAAAAAAAATTGACAGGACTCTCTAAGTCAAGCATCTTGTACACCCATCACAACACGGACATATTCCAAAGATTCCGTCACACTTCTTCAGCTCTGTGAGAAGTTTGTTGTATTGCAGGTAGCACATCTTCAGAAGTGTAAAATGGAAAACGTTGCATAAACAACCAACTTCTCTCCCATGCATTATGGGTCACTGTAAGAACAGAGAGAAGATGACTGCACATCTAGGGTTCTGGTTTTCCTCCTAGCCTTGGCAGCTCCCTATAGCCAGCAAGTACTTCCCTCATTGGCAGTTCTAACACGTGAAACGCCATTGCCAAGGACTGCAGTAAAAAAGTGAGCTAGAAAATCCTTCCATGCCTAGCATGTATGACATATGCAACAGCTTAATGACACTGTTTTTAACATTTTGTAAGATTAAAATTCTTAGTCTATTACAGATATCATTATATCATTGCCTATGCAAAAGACTGCAGTTTAGCACTGCAATTGTTCTACATTAATGCTATTATGTTCAGTATGGTTAGGTTGGATAACCTAGGTTGCATTCTTCCAATGCAATAAGAGATAGAATCCCTTTAGTCCTCTCCCAAAGCAGCTATTCAAAATTTGTTTTTCACCCTCATTATCAAGAAACAAAACCAAAACTGGCAAACACCACCAAATATGTGCAAGACACTCAATTTGCTACATGTAGGACACAATATCCACTGAAAAGCGACATTTGCTTTGAAGTACAATGGTGCAATTACAGAGCCAACATAACTCTCAGAAATATATTTACATAATTTACATAATTTACATAATTTACATAATTTACATAATTTACATAACACACATAGACCTTTTGTTTCATTCATATGTATCTTTGTCTCATTAACTGGACATTAACTAACCAGTTCTACAAATTAAAAATTCTTTCAAAATTCTATATACCTAGAAAACATAATTCATACACATACATACACACATTACTGAAACAGAATTGAAACTTAATTTCAATTTTTTGGACTTAGGTTTCAGGTAGAATAGTTATTTTTCCTTTTACATACATTGTAAGAAAAAAAAAACAACACACCACGATTTCTTTTTAATCTCTTAAACTCCATAATGGAAAATTCTCTCTTGTGAGATTATATACTCCAAAAAAAAAGACAGACAATATTTAAAAAGCAAGTGCAAGTCCAGGAATAGTATAAGGATTATTTTTTGAAGATCTATGAATACTTTACAGCTATTTATGTATCGAGATACATTTCTGAAGCTGCATTTAATTTCGTAAACCAGAGATTACAGGGAGGGGCAGGAAGCAAGCAGCCTAGAGAGAGTTCTTCCACAAACACTCCACGTTGTTTATATCATAATAAGAAATATTTTTCCAGTCCTGATGTACACTAATTATGTACATTAATTGGAAAGGAGGCATCATCTACATAGTGGTAACCTTAGCAATTAAAATACTTCAAAAAAATCTTTAGGACGACTAGTCATGTGAGACAAAGATGTTTTGCATTATACGTTCACACAGAGCACCTTCAAAAGATGCCAGAAAAGGGCATGCTTGTTATCTTCTAGTGGCAGCCTACACAATTCTTTAAATAAAGCTGATATTCCTGCAAAAACACCTTCCATTTTTTTGCTAGAATCACTAAACAGAGCAAAGTTATTGATTTTGAGAAATCTGTCTGAACAAGAAAGCCCTGCTACCAAAACTCATTTGGTTCAATACAAAGTACATGGTAGCTCTAAGCCCAATGCTGGAGAGTGAACATAGCTGAATGGTTTCCTGCCCCAGAACTAAATACTTGGTTTATAGAAAGAAACAGAAGGCAGAACAACTACCCCAGCATTCATGACAGTTAAAACAGTATTTTATATAAAATTCATGCACAAAAAATAAACAAACTCAAGCACAGTGTCAGGTGGAGATAGGGGGAAATGAGAGTAGAAAAAAAAATTATTTTAAAAAACACTGTCAAAGCAGTTACTTCATTTTTATCTTTACTAAGTATGTCAATGCAATAATATATTTTATGTTTTATAAAATATGGTTGCTGATTATTATTGTAGTACAGCACATATTCTCAAGGCTGAATAAAAATTTTGCTGTCAAATCCAGGAATCGTATACTTTATTTAGCACAAAGAATATATGACGTCTCCCTAAAATTACAGTACTTGCTTTCACAGTACAGCTTCACAGAGAATTGCAAGTAAGCTAATTTATAACTTAAAATCAAGTTAAAACATCTGTAAAGGATAATACTCTTGTACTTACCACACAATAACATGCAGACTGTTCAAATATCTTGAAGCATTAAAAGTCATTGAATTTTTGTGTAAAAGCTGATTTTAAAGTTTCTTTATTTATAGCACTAACAACACATGGATTCAGCAGTGATACAAGGAGAGAAAATACAATGCACATTAAAAAAAATCAGTTTGATTCAAATTTAAACCTAACCATAAAACCAAGGATTTATGTCCTGCAACCTTATACAATATGCATTCTCAACTTTCCCTCAGATCTAGATGAGCTTTTCCTTAAAACATACTTAATTCTTTCATGCAGCCTAAATTCCCCAGCTTTATATCACAGATAAGCAGCTTCCACAACGAATAATGTAACTAGTGTTCAAAGCCATCATTCAAAACACTGAAATAAAACTAAATCTTTCCCCTGTATACGGTCAGAGACAATGCAGCAGCAATACCCTGTAATTCCACAGCTGCAGAATTTCCATAGAATTCATTTCTTACACCATGAATTCTGAACATTTTTTTCCTCAATGAAGGAAATGTCATTTAAAATGTCAATAAAAAAAAAATCCAAAACCACCTGTCACTTCTCTACAAAAAGCTTAAGCAATAAGCTCTGACAGGTGTGACTTGCTCTATTTATCTCAATCAAAGGCTCTCCTAGGCTTCATTATTACACAGCTGTGTATGTTGTGTTTTTTTTCCAAGATTCTGGAATTTGTTATTATCCAGCAGTGGGGAAAAAAAAACAAAACAAAACCCACAAAATCCACAATTTAAAAAAAAAAAAAAAAGGCAATTTGGAAGCAGTACACTCCTGCACCTTGCTTTGCCTGCTTTCCTTACCAGACCATGCATGACACTGCTGCTAGCAGACGGATCATCCTGCCTGGAGAAACACAGTAAGAGTTGAGGAATGAAGATAAGCAAATATTTCAGGTGATCACATTCTGCTTGTTTCCCTAGCACAAAAACCAAAAGAATGAGGTGCTGCTTGCTGTTACCTGGACAGGTAGCTTGCAGAAAGAGCGCCATGGTCAGAAAAGCCATGCTTTTATGGTTCTTGGACAGTGCAATTAAAAACTCGGTTTAAAAATCACCACCGCTAGCTATCCATCAATAAATAATATTATCAGTAATAATTCTTATCTCTGTCCCTAGACAGGGATGAAGAAGCTACAGCAGATATTTGGCCAGATAATCATGGAGGGGTTTGTTATCGTTGTTGTTTAATTACCAGAAATTTTTTTTCTATTCAGCTCTGAAATGAAAACCCTGCCTAACCCAGCATTCAGCTGCCTAAACCTCCTTATGCAGAAGTGAAAAAAACCTAAAGCACAACTTATGCGTGTCTCAAAATTCTATCAAAACAGAAAAGAAAGCAGCATACAGCCTGTGTATAAATAGGACATTAAGATTTACTAGCTTACTTGTTTACGTATATTTTTGTATACTACTTTCACTTACAGCTGACTTTCACAGCCAACAAACACCAAGGTTAAACTCTCTCCAGCGAGGCGGAGAGCCCTGTCACCTCTAACACCTTCTGAGACAGTGGAATAACAGGAAGGCACAGCCAGGCTGTGTCTGAGCAGCATTCTAACCTCATCTATAATGCAATGACTTCATTTTACCACTTAGACTACCGGAAGAGTTATTTCAGTATTTTTAGATATTATTTTATAAGCATGCCAATATACTGCATCTCTAATAATGTGTTTTGATGTCACATGTGTCTGTACATGCTAAGTTTTAGTGAGAATTGTGGGAGCTACTCAGAGTTCCTATGTAGTTCCTTTGTTTGCTGATTTGAAGCTTTTTGAGGCAGAAGGAAAGCTATTGCCAAGTTGACTTTTAGCAGGAGAATTCAAGATCGCATTCTAAACTAAATTACTTGAAATCTCACGTTAATAATTCAAGCAGTTTTAATAAAATTTTAAAGCGTATTAAAGTAATTTCATGCTTTTATGATTATTTTTTTATCAGCACTTCAGAATTGTTTTGTTTAAATTTTTCTTTAGTTCCAGTATCTACTTTCTTACCAATAACATCAATATAGTGGGGTTTTGTTGGTTTATAGGGTAGTGTTGCTGGTAATGACTACAACAACAGCAGGAAGTTTTAGTAGAACCAGAAGGCAGACAAAAAAGAACGTGACTCAATGGGATACAGAAGGTTTGTAGAAGCTGGGAGGTAAGCTGGGTAAGAGCAGTTGTCCAGACAATGGTGATGAGATCAGTGAAACAGCTGTTCGAATGCAGAGGCAGGAAAGAGCGCTTGCAACTGTGGAACATGAATAGGGGGAACTCAGTATACAGAGAAGATTGTAGAGTTTTTTCAAGACTGGAAAGTCACGAACAAGGAGGAGAAAATCTGGTGAGAAAAGGGGGAAAATCTAGATGAGGCAGAATGATTGAGAACTTGGATCCAAAGGGGAATGTTTTAAGAATCAGTAACTACTGAGAGTTTCTGACCATAATAAGAGATGCTGGTACCTGGATCACTTTCTTATCAGAACTATGCTTTTTGTTAGTATTTTACTTTGCAGGAGTTAAATTAATGCTACAGCATTCTGGGGGCTACATATACTTCCAGATGCTTCCTTTAGTCATGCCACACAAGGCAACATGTTTAGTTTTCCAAGTTAACTTCATTTAACGTTAGCCAGTGCCATTGCTGTCAGCTACCAGTGCTGCACCACCTCTCAGTGATGCTAACTTGTGACCACCAGCAGGCTGTCAGTTGTAAGCGTATTTGTGAGTGCTTGTCTAGCAATAAGGGAGCCTACCCCCCGACAGGCAGGCAGCAACACACGTGGAGCAGAAGGGAAGCGCTGGTTGTACAATCAGCTTACCCAGCACCAAGGGCAAAGAGAGACAAAGACTGTGAGCACGTGCAGAGAAGGGGAAACTGAAATAAAGACATTCATTAGTTGGTTATGAGGTATAAAGCATGTGAGGAAAACTTCCTTTTTGAAGTTCTTTATTCCCTTACTTCTGAAAGAAGTTGTGTTTGCCAAAAATTATTCTCAAAACTGGAAAAACACTGAGACCCAGAGTTTGAAAAATTAAAAAAAGATGACATCAGAAAACCCTATAGAGAAATCTGTAAACAATAAATGCAATACATTCTACTTTTTTTTTTTTTTTCTTCAATACCAGTCACAAACCAGATCCAGTCAAACACAAGAATTTTTTTTCCCCAAAATTTATGTCATAATTAAAGCAGACTGCCAACTGGTATAACCTTGCCTTCAGTTAGGCAACCATACCACCTGTATAAAAAACGACAGTTGGAGATGCTCATCAATAACAAACACTAATACTGAACAGTAGTTCAGATGACAAGTGAAATTAAACATAAAGAATCACCTGCTATTTCAGCAGTCTTCAGAAATACTAATTTAATCACTTGAATTTACAGCAGTGTCAGTAGCAACATTTCTACTCTTAATCCATCCTGCAGCTTGACAAGGAAAGAAAATAGTGATAGAGCTCAATTGTAACAATGGGAAACAGAGCACTGGGAGGCAAATAAAATCCCTCTTTTGATAGTTGGGGGTGGGGAACATTCAGGGTTTGAGAGAGTTGATACATCTCTGGTCTGTAACGGGGACGGCTGACCTTCCACTACACTCTTTACCACTACAGTGGAGAACAAAGGATCACTTTGTACAGCAGCACTATCACAAGAGAAATCCAACACCATAAGGAAGAACAGAGCTGTCAGATTTCAGGTTATGGCTCCCAGCAATATGTATGTGTTTTAGATCTTACACGCAATTGTGTGCTTTTAGCTACTGAGATTAGAGGAAAAAATGAAAACTGTATCTGCAGTGTAGATTAGAAATACCTGTTAAACACTTGACAAGACTTAAATAAAATTGTTTTATGAAAGTAAATTGAAATTTAGGCCTTGGAAGTTAAACTATTGTTACCTGTTAAATTCTATACATAGTATGCAACTTTGTATCATCCATAGAACAATATTGCTAAATGCTATTTTAGTGTTTCTAGACCCTATTTATCATTTCTAAATCAGTACGTTTGTGGTATTCTATTTTTGTAGAACTCCTGAGTTTTCTGTAGAGATGCTGAAAAAACCCAAAAATTCAAAAAAATTAACCATTAGCTTCACTACGCTCAAGTGTTGGTGGAACCATCATTACTTTGTTCTCATTTACCCCATAAACAGAGCGAACTCCTCAAAAATAAGTATATTGTATTCTGAAGTAATCAGATTATACAACATGAAAAACAGGAAAGAATGGAAACTTGGGAGATTTGTAAAGTTCTTACAGAAGGGCATTACAATTTTGGCAACTGTTTATTTTCCCTGTTCAGTGTTCTGTTTATGACTTATGAAGCAGCATTTTGTTTCTCATTTCTATTGACTAGCTTCAATTAGAACAAAAAATTTCAAATGTTGTTGAATAGTTACGATTTTAAGCTGAAAAGTGTTCTTTAGGAGAATGCTGTTACAACAGGTTGCATTTGTAAATTGGATATGCATCTCGGAGGACTCTACTGGTAAAATAAAAATCAAAACTAATTAAGTTTCAAAGATTGGCTGTAAATGCAGTAATAATATATACCTACTTATTAAAAGTTCAATCAATCTTCTGCCCAGTTTTGTTTTACATGGCTCTACACTATTTTATGTACTTTTTGTTTATAAAGGCAGCTAGCCTTTCCACATTTAATTTCATCATTTTAAGCCAAAAATCTATATTCCTTTGCATTAATTATTGTTTAAATAGTTTTAATTTCATACTTAGCAAGAGACAAACACTAAGAAGTTCTGTCATAATTACTAAGAGCCTTAACACTGGCCTTAGTGGGCCTAGAATTTCATCTTTGGAGCAACAACATGCTGTTAGAATATGATTTTACAATGCATAAATGTGATTGTCTGACAGATGACTTGTACCTTTGGGACAGAGTGAAGCATTTCTGGTGATGCTTGTCCAACTCCTTCTAAAGAATCTTCAATAATGGAGATATCTTCTCAGGTAATTTATTCCAATATTTGACTCCTTTTGCTAGAACGAGTTTTTACATCTAACCTAATCCACTTGGCATAATTTAAACCCAATACTCATTACTTACCTACTGCAGTGAAAAAGAATGTATAAATTATATTCCACAAAATATTGGACATTAGTTCCGTTTTTTACATAGCTTGTGCTTCCTAGGCTTCTGAGCATTTCCATTGCTTCTTTTGGACTTTCTTTCCAAGGGAAATTGTCCTGCTTCTTTCTTAAAGCATGGCATCCCAAATGGGTAAAGTGCTCCAACTGAAGTGTTATCAGCACAGAATTGAAATGTTATTTCATTTGTCTGCCTCTACTCTTAATTTGTGTTCAGCTACAATACCATATACATAGATTACCCCAACAGCATTATCCAGTTTTGCATTTGTGTACTTGACGTTTCCTATCTAAATGAAATTGTCAGTATTTTTCCTTACTGATTTTCTCTGCAGTTTCACAATAGGTCATTGGTGATATTCCGTATGTATCATTTTGCAAACAATTACATACTTTCCTAACACTGTATCTAGTCTGAATCTGACTACTTTGCATATAAGAATGTTGCATCAGACACTGTCAAGATACTTAAAGATGTAACATCTACTGTTTCTCTACTAACCTCAAAGCCTGCTATGCTATAGGAGGAAATTAATTTGGTTTTAAGTAGTTCATTTTTTATGAATCTATTGACTCATGTTCTGTCAGGAACACCATCAATTATTTCACAATAGCTTCCATGTGTACGCAGATTCTAAATTGACAGTAGTAAGAGGAAGAAAATCACAGAGTTACCAGACACAGCCTGTAATATGCAAATATTCTTTGAATGATGCTTTCAACAAAAGAATTCCCTTTTATTCAAGAACTAAAGTTGGGAGGGGGGCGGTGTCTGTTAGGGAGGGAGTTAAAGAATATTATTGACCCTTCCAGGATGTATTGCCTCCGATATTCATTTATTTTTTAAGGTAAAAATGCAGCTAATGCAACAAGTTTATGTGCTATAGGAGTGGTCCCCAGCTGTTTGTTCTGAAGCTGGTTCATGACATCAAAGACAATATTTTATTTCAGTTCTTTGCTCTTTAAATACGTGAAAACCCCCAATCCTCCATTTCTAAAGCATTGTTCAATAAGCTTAGATTTAAAATTTGCTCTAGCACTCTCTATTAACACCTACTGCCAATAAAATGCCATTTTGCTGATATGAGACTTTATGGTACAGTTTCACATCTTAAATTTATTCCCCTCAGATAGCTCAATCAGAAAACAACTTTGCCACTTTTTATGACACATAAAACCCCCTAACTTTTGCAGTTCCTTGGTCATCTGAGAGTTAAAGCACAAATAGCTGCAAAAAGAAAATGGCTGCCAGTCTGCTGAATGATTTAAAGAATGCATGGTGAGACATTTCAGTTTAAGATTATGCCTTTGTCCTGGTTTCAGCTGAGAGAGAGTTAATTTTCTTCACAGTACGGGGCTGTCTTTTGGATTTGTGCTGGAAGCAGCACTGATAACACAGGGGTGTTTTCACAGTCCCTGATCGGTGCTTACACAGAGCCAAGGCCTCTTCTGCCTCTCACCTCACCCCACCAGCAAAAGGCTGGGGGTGCACAAGGAGCTGGGATGGGACACAGCCAGGACAGCTGGCCCCAACTGGCCAAAGGGACGTCCCACACCCTACGGCGTCATGCTCCGCCATGGGCTGGGGAAGAGGAAGAGGGGGGCAGCAGCATTCAGAGCGATGGTGTTTGTCTTCCCAAGCCCCCGTTAGGCGTGATGGAGTCCTGTTGTCCTGGGGATGGCTGAACCCCTGCCTGCCGTGGGGAGCGGGGAATGAATTCCTGGGTTTGCTTTGCTTGTGCCCGTGGCTTTTGCTTCACTTAAACTGTCTGTATCTGAACCCATGAGTTCTCACTTGCACTCTTCTGATTCTCTCCCCTTCCCCATGGCAGGGAGTGAGCGTGCCACTGTGTACAGGTCAGCTGCTGGCTGAGGTAAAAACACAACAACTTTTTCTATTTTTAAGTCATTGAGAAAGCGTGGTTTTTTGTGTATGCAAACATTTAAGGAAAGCAGCAAAAGTTATATAAAGGTTATTTCAGAACTTATTTTTATAAGAATTGGATTACTATAATAAAACTATTGCACACACTAAAATGTCTATATTCTTTCACCACAGAAATATCACAGAGTATGATTTTCATTTAGCATAAGCAACACTGTCCCATAAACCTACCTCTTTCGGCATGAAGGACAACAAGCACTGCAAAACTGACTTTCCCTTTAAGTTCACCGAATACAAATAAGGCTTCAAAGAAGAGCAGTCAACCACTGTCAAATAAAATTCAGAATCAAATTACAGATGTTATTACATTAACTATCAACTTTGTAACAGTTGCAGTACTTCAGAGTGATTTCCAACATAAGGTATCTACATATCTGCACGGTAAACATTTCTCACAAAGTTAAAAATTAATATAGTATTTCTCATAAGGATTCTAGAGGTAATTGAGAAGTGTTAATCACCAGCAACTTTGATTAAAGTTATTGATTAGGGAGAAGACAATATTTCAGGGGGGAAAAAAACAAAACCACTCATTTACATTTGAATAGAAGCACTGGCAAAAATAGTTAACTAAATAATGAAAACTAATACCTCAGGGAGAAAAATAGTTAGCTAAACTATGTCTAAAAAGTCATTTAGAAAAACAATCTACACTACAGAAGTTTACTAGTAAGGTTTGCTTCATTTTTCAGACTTTCATGTCCAATTTTAAGGCAGTGGCAGAAGCATGGGTTGCCAATAGACAAGGTGACATTCCTCTGAAATCAGTATTCATCCTGGAACACCAGGATCAGTATTGATCAGTATTCAGCTTGGAACACTAGGATCAGTATTCATCCAGTATTTACTATTTGAACAGTACTGAACTTGACTGGATGTCACATTACTTGCTTCAAGCACAAACTCTGATCTAGAAATTACATGCAATGAGTTGGCTCCCATGCTGTTTAGTTGCCTGTTGTAGACAGTCTTACAGTTCTCTTACAAGTTAAGATGACTGACTAGAAGCCCTCGTCTTCCTGTTGAAGTCCACCACATGGTAAGAAAACCCCTCTGTTCTGGTCAAATCATTTTTGTCATCATTCACATATAGGTCTACATAAAGATACAACTAAATATTATAACACTGTCTTGCAAAAGACAGAATTCTGATTTCCTGAGCTCACAAGGACAAGAGGTCATATGCGCATAGACGCCAAGTTTTCTCAGGAATAAAGATGTTGGAACAGCAAAGGAGATGCCAGGACTGAAGTAGAACAGGGATGAGCAACAATGAGCAAAGGATAAGAATGTGCTATTCTTTGATTCTTGATAGAACTAGTGCAATCGCACTCTACATATTGTCCCAATGCTATTCTGAGTTGGGCATCACGCAGAACAGAGATCCTGCAATTAACCTGCAGATATCACTAGGAAAAAGAGAAGTCCAGGCCCTTATATTGATGAAATAACTGAAGGGCAAACATTGTCAAAACAGTGGGTAAAAGTCCTTGAATAGGAAATTGGTATAGTTGTTTGCCTTTGGTTGGTTGGGTTTTTAACTATTTTAAGTGGTGAGAGGATTTTCAAACATTTTTTAAACATACTTTAGCAACTCTAGACGAAAAAAGGAAAAAAAAAAAATCTACAGGCAACCTGACATTTTCCAAATGCTTATTTTTGGCAAATGTCATTTTACAGGCAAACCAAAATGTCTCCTCTTAATTTATATTAAGCAGCACTTTTAAAATAATTGGTTTAGGCTTTCTTAAATCAGAAAATTTGTATGCCAGAAATAGTCTGTCCAATTTTCTCTTAGCATTAGCTGTTCTTTAATTCCAATACAGTAAAAGTAAATACCTGAATTGTCACTAGAATTCAATTTAAAATCCTTATATTTAGAAAAATCAAACTCCACTCTGGTACACGCCTGTCCTTTGTTCTGCAGCAAAAATGGAATTGATTTTGTAGAGCCAACATAAACACTGCCAAAGTCAAATAGTTCCTGTAAGTTTAAAAGAAAAAAAAAATGTGTCAAAGTAGTGTGAATTCAAGCTTATAATTGAACAGAATGTGAAAAATATAGTTGTTCAAAAATTCACCATAACACAACAAAAGTCTTGAGTAATCAACTGTCTTGCATAACCCTTATCTTTAAAATCTTTCCAGAGCATAAACCAAACAGTTTAGAATTCAATACATAAGTCCAGTTACTGAATGATGAAAACTTTCCTGACAGTGTAAGCAGATCAGTGGATTCCTTTTCCATTATTACATTTTTTTTTCCTATAACTACCTTAAAGAAATCCTCTCCCTTTTAACATACTTTTTCCAGATCTTCAAGTTCAAAAGCTAAAGCTATCAGCTTAGTGCAACTGCTATATGTACATTCAGGTTTTTAATTTATCTTCCTAAGTTCTCCTCTTTGATAATTTTCTCAGGAAGTTAGTATAGGTATGTCGTGGTTCGGCCCCAG